>JAOTRH010174647.1:0-12261 GCA_034768845.1 Heliamphora exappendiculata | reverse complement strand
ATTAGTTGAATGTTTAGATATGTCAAATAGTATAATTTAGGATAAATTACACTGACCTCTCATAAAATTCATGAAAATATCAGCCACCTCTTATGTAGTTTCTAAAATGTCACTAACTTCCATTCAGGTTTAGTTTTTGTATTAAATTAGTCAAGCCATTAAATTTCTGTTACTATTTTAATGGAAACCACCAAAATTCACCAAAATCCGAGAAGATTGATTGTATGTTAGGGTAGATAAAGGTAGAAACAAAAAGAAGAAATAAAGCAAAAAAAGCCCTGATTTTTGTGAATTTTTTGTGTGGTGCCTGGGCTTTTTTTTGCTTTCTATCTATTTTCTTTCTTTCTCTCTCTAGCTTAATTTCCTAATCTCTCTCGTTTTGGTGCTTTTCATTAAAATAATAATAAAAATTTAACGGTTGGACTAATTTGATGTAAAAACTAAATCTGAGAGAATGTTAGTAACATTTCAAAAACTACAGATATGAGGTAATTGATGTTTTTATGAACTTCAACATATGCCAGTGTAATTTACCCTATAATTTTAAAGTAATTTTTTTTTAAATAAAAAAATTTAAACTATTCCAAATGATCGAAACAATGATCATGCTTCAACAATAGTCACACTTCAATAATGGCCTTGTTTCAACATAAAAATAACAAAAATCTTCAACAATAGCTCTCTTTTAACATAAAGTTTTTTTGGGGTGACATAGAGAACGACGTTATCGAATGATGCTTGCTCGTTCCAATCAAGAAGACAGACACTTCGTCAACTCCAATTCCTTAGACTTCCTCCATCACAAAAGAACCTTTCTTTAAATGAATTGCTTTCAGTGAATTAGAAAGACGTCGCGATTTTTTTCAACAACTAAATTAAAATTTTAAGTTCACTCTCCCAAAATATTACGTAGACAATAATACGCAGTGCTTTTGGCAAATGAAAATATTCATAGCACATTAAGCAGATCACTATTTATCTCCTATTTACCCAATAAGAATGGATCCATGCTTCACATGAAGTAATACTACGTAAATAGTATTATATGATATTTCGGGACTATTAAATAATTACTCTCACTAGGCTCCAACACTCAAAACACAGACGAAAGTGTTTTGTCATTGTCGAAACCAATAGATTTAGATTGTATCTTGTAATATAAGTTGCGAGTATTTGATAAATGTATTAGCTTATAGCTAAAAAAAAATAGTTATAATTTATAACAAAAAAATATAAATATTTAAAGAAAACTATAATTTATTACTAAAATTAGTAAAATAAAAATTAAAAACTAACAATTGAAACTTTGTGTTTGTTTGGTAACCGGCTTGAAGTCATTTTTTTGGAATTTTTAACTTTTTGGCTTAAATCACATAAAGCCAAAAAATCTCATTTTTCAACAATTATATTTTACTTTATTGGTTTTTTAATTTTTCTGATAGTAATTTTTAATTTTATTATTGTTCTTTTGGTTTTTTAGTTTTTTCATTTTTTAGCTTCTCGGCATTTTTTTGGGTAAAATCTTATTTAGGTTAAAGAACAATTTTAAAATTTTATACATGAATTATTTGACTTTTTTGACGACTTAAAAATTACTAATTTTTAAACTAAACGAATTTTTAAAATTTTAACTTAAAAACTGCTTCAAATAAAAAAGCAAATTTAAAACCAATGTACTAAAACAAACACTCTGCCAAACACCGCAAAATCATCACATTATAAACAACGGCCACGCCACTTGTGTCCGTGTTTTTTGCAGACCGATCCAGTCCAACCCGTGACTCCCGAGCTTGATTCGATTTTGTTTTTCAAGGAAGACGATGTCGTGCCTGGAAGCAAACAACGAAAGTACGTTCTTCTTGTCGGTGTCTCATGAATGTCGTGTTCTGGTTTCGGTTTTAGGGATTCATCGGTCAATTTTCGTTAATTACGTGACTATGCATTGATATTTGTACAAAGGTGATTCGTAAATTATATTTGTTTAATAGGTTATACTTAGCCCGGACGAATCTGTCATTAGCCTAACACCTAAAAGGGAAAAAAACTAGCCTAACATATAAAAGAGAAACAAAGGTGAGCTGGCCGGCGGCAGATCGCTGGAAGCCACTCCGATGAAGATGTTAGAAGGTGTTATGTAAAAGGGGAACTCGTAAAGTGAATGGGTGTTTTTTTTTCTTACCTTTGACGTCTGAGGCCCTTCCTTTTTATAATTGATAAGAACTCTCTCTCCTCTAGCCTCATCATTACCCCTCCTGATATGTGGCCTTGCAAACTGCTCTGCCCGGCGGTGTCAAACTTTCAAATCGATCCCGATCACGTCGCCGTTAAGATGATTACCTCGGCCTATACTTTGGACCGAGGTACCTGTGTTAAATGCTTCCCCCAAAATACAGTGCACTTGATGGGTGGGAGTCATCTGGTCAAATCGCATTAATTGTTGTTCTACGGTAGTCGAATCACATTAAATGCGGTACCCTTCGGTCACATCGCATTCAATGTACTGTTAGAACTCGAACACTTGTCCAGCGCCTTTTGGCTGAACTAGCGGTGCCCGAAATAGGTGACTATTTCTGGCCTCGACCACAGCCTGGCCTCCTATCGGGCCCCACCCTTTCGGATCGGGGCAAACGCATCGGGTATGAGACCCAAGGCCCATTAGGCTCTTCTTTCGGCGCACGCCCCTTCATTTGCCCCTTTATTCTCCTCTTGCACTGCTTGAGGGAAACTAAATTGTCCATATCTGGGCAGTCTTTATGGCGCCGCCGCCGGTAACTTGTGCTATTAAATGCTGTTTATTATCCGCCACATGCTCAAATATGAGAGGCCCAAATTGACGCCTCACACCTTCCCGATGGACGCTCCGCTCCGCTTGCCCGAGGTGACGTTTGGCCTTTGGATTTTGAGAGAGAGAGATTCGTCCCTATAAATGGGGCTCCTTGCCCCATTTGTCTTCTTTCTTTGAAATTCGATTATCCTTCTCTGATAAGTTCCCCCCCTCTCTACTGCTTACTGTCGCCGCAGTTGCTGTCGAAAACTCTGCACACCGCCATCACCGCTAGTCAAAGTCCAGTGGTTCGCCACAGTGACCATCTCTCTCCGACCAGTAAGTTCTAGAATAAATCCTCTCCATTTCCATTTCCATATACTTTTCATTTCTCTTCATGTCCATCTGGGTTTAGGTCGTTTGAAACAGGGGTCTTTACCTCCTCTCACTCCTCCCCCCCTTTTTTTTTCTGTTGTTTTGTTTTGTCTTGCCATGGCCCGTAAAGGCAAGTTTGTAAAAGAAGTAAACACTCCTGCCGCCCTAGTAGCCTTTAGAACCCGATACAGCATTCCCTCGCCGATCACACTCTGTTACTGTGACTCAGACATTCCCGGCTCCTCTTTCATCCCTAGGGGAAACAAAGTGGGCTTTCCCATTGCTTCCATTGTGAATGCTGGGGTTCACTTCCCTGTCGACCCCCTTCTGAGGAAAATGCTAGCCACATGCCGCCTCACCTCTCATCAAGTCTCAATCAACTTCATCAGAATAGTGATGGGAGTGGCCGAGATCAATCGTCGATACAATTTGAATCTCGGCATTCTCGAAATCTTTCATAGCTATACCATAGCTGGCAACAATGGTACTTACTACCACCGTCAAAAGAGCGTTGCCCAACAGATGGTGCTTGATCTCTCTGAATCGGACAAGCACGATGACGACTACATCCTGGTGGGAGGAGATTTTGAGTTCCTGCCCAATCGCGCTGGACTTGACGTTCGATTCCAAGGGTCCCAGGGAGTCAAGGTCGGTTCGGTCATCTTGCCTCCTTATGTATTTTGCTTTCTTCTGTCTTGTACATTTATTGCTTGTTGCTTATGCATTTGTTTTTGACTTTGTCTTGCAGCCGTTTCCTTAGCTAAACAGCAAAAGAGGAGAGCTAAGTTTGCCGAGGTATAGCGCTGCCTTCATATAAGGGGGACTCGTTCGGCTTCGGACTTACTTGATTACGTGCCGAGTTATAGGAGAATCATTCGTCACCGGGGCGTTCGGCCTCAAGATCCGCTCCCCCCAGCCTCGCCAACAGCTTCACCCCCGCCTCAACAAGAAAGAGAAGAAGAAGAAGTAGCAATGCCGCGCCAGAGAACCTTCGATTTAAGAGCTGTTGTGCTCGGTCGGAGCGTGGCGAGCTCCTCGACCACTCCCTATGTTCGGATCTCAGCTCCAGTGACCTCAGGGTTCCCCTTCACAGGTTCCTCTTCCTCCTCCTCCCACCCTTGTGGCGAGTCTTGTTCTTGATCAACCGGCGGGCGAAGGTTCTGCCCGGCCTCGCTCCTCGTCCTCTCCCAAGATCTGACCTGCTTAGCGCTGCCGCCTGCCTCGCAGGGACGACACCTTCGTTGCCGAAGTAGCCCCGGTGGAAGGGGAGATCGCGGCTCCCTCACCAGCCCCCTGGCTTCCCGAGTTTAACCTACACGGCCGCCAGTTCAACACTGGAGATTCCTCGAAGACGGGTAGTGTGGTTGAATGTCTCGTTAGGGGAATGTGCCTTCCTCTCGACATAGATGATCACTCCGGCCTGAATCTTCCCACCCTTTTTGATAGGGTGTACCATTTTGGCGTCGGGGTAAGTCCCTTTTGAGCTGTTTTATTGTATCATTTCCTTTCGTTTTTCATTTGATTCAACTCTTTTCATTCGATTCAACTTTCCTTGCGCGGCAACTTCAGGCTGTGACCGTGCTACACGACCGTTTTGCCGAGGTGTCGAGAGAAACAAAAAAGCTCGGCAGAGCCCTCACCCAATCCACCAAACACGCCAAGAGTCTGGAGGTGGATCTCGCCCGGAATGCCTCGACCCTTCAAAGGTTGGAGGCTCGGCTGAAGATGGCCGAAGAAGAGGAGAAAAAGGCAAAAGAAGAATTGAGGAGGACAATGGAGGAAGCGGCCACGGTCGTTGCTGCAAATGCCAAGCTGAGAGGCATGATAGCTGCTACGCAAGCAGAGGCCGAGACGTAGAAGAAGATAACAGCTGACCTCGAAGTAGCTAGGGCCGAGCGCGTTGACCAACTCTGGCAACAGGGCTGGGATGAGTGCGAAGCTCATCTGGCAAAAGAAGTTCTCGGCTTAAAGATTGAGCTCCTCGCCCTCAGATACAAGCAGGGCTTGGAGCGAGTCGGGGTCCCCTTGAGTTCTCCCCTTTGGAGCGAGCCTTCCACGGGAGGAAGCGGCCGCGGTCGTTGCTGCAAATGCCAAGCTGAGAGGCATGATAGCTACTACGCAAGCAGAGGACGAGACGCAGAAGAAGATAACAGCTGACCTCGAAGTAGCTAGGGCCGAGCGCGTCGACCAGCTCTAGCAACAGGGCTGGGATGAGTGCGAAGCTCATCTGGCAAAAGAAGTTATCGGCTTAAAGATTGAGCTCCTCGCCCTCAGATACAAGCAGGGCTTGGAGCGAGCCGGGGTCCCCCTGAGTTCTCCCCTTTGGAGCGAGCCTTCCACGGGAGATGATGCCCGTGGCTGCTGCTGAGGAGCAGGTTGTAGAGGTGGACCTGACCGACCTCGAGCTCCCCCTAGAATTGCTCCTGCCTCGTCCTGGGGATGTTCAAGAAACCGCCACCAGCCGTCATGCTTTTGCTGGAGAGGTGGTGGTTGAGATCCCTGACGATGGTCAAGAGGAGAGAGAAGGGGAAGGCCTAGTCGAAGATACGGATGGCGCTCGGGAGTGATCACAGCTCTGCTCTATTATTCTGCCTTCCTGTTTTTTATGTTTTCATGTTAGGTGTCTTGGCTATTTTCCCTTGTAAAGCCGTACTCCCTTCTATGTACCTCTTTTATGAATGAAATGAAGCTTTTTACTTTCTCCTCTTCCTTGTATCGTTGTGTACGCCCCCCTTTTTGTTTACTGCAACGAAGCTATCGTGTATGCATTTATGCTTCAGTCGGAAATCCTGAGAGTTATTCTAACTCTTGAGATGATGTTTTATCCTCAGGCCGAGATAGCCTCCTTCAAAGGGGGTTGTTAGAAACCCTGAGAGTTATTCCAACTCTTGAGAGGATATTCTATCCTCAGGCCGAGCTGGCCTCTAGAGGGGGTTGTTAGAAACCCTAAGAGTTATTCCAACTCTTGAGAGGATGTTCTATCCTCAGACCGAGCTGGCCTTCGAAAACTCATGCACCAAACTTAAAAAAGCAAAAACAGGTCCCATTGAAACAACCTAAAAAAAGGTTCTTCGTTCATTATAACAACACAAAACAGGCTCCTTATCTCTTCATCGGAGACAGGGTGTATGAGATACAGTGCTCAGTGATAAAAAATCCTTAGGTTAGCCGAATTCCATGGCCGAGGGACTTGCTTCCCTTCCGTGTCTTCAAGATAATAGGCACCGGGTCTTTCAACCGTTCTGACCTTGTATGGTCCTTCGAAATTTGGGCCCAGCTTCCCTTCTCCCAGTGTTTTCGTGTTGCCCATCACTTTCCTTAAGACCAGGTCACCGGGGACGAACTCTCTCGGCGTCACTCTTTTGTTATAAGCCCTGCTCATCTCTTGCTGATAAGACCTGATTCTAAGTAACGCTGCCTCTCTTCTTTCTTCGATTAGGTCCAACTCTCTAGCTAACAGCTCTCCACTTTGCTCAAGGTTAAACTCTTCGGTCCTCATCGTTGGGAGGCCGATCTCAAGTGGAATTACGGCTTTAGTGCCATAAGCCATCGAATAGAGGGTTTCTCCAGTGGATCTACGTGGAGTAGTTTGGTAAGTTCATAACACGTGGGGTAGCTCCTCCACCCATCTTCCCTTTGCTTTGTAAGTCTTTTCTTGATCCCGGCCAGGATCGTTTTGTTCGAAGCCTTTGCTTGTCCGTTGCACTGAGGATAAGCCAGGGTAGAGTTATAGAACTCTACCTTGAGTTCGGCACAGAATTGCCGAAATAACTTTCCATCGAACTGCGTATCGTTATCCGAAATGAGAGCACATGGGATCCCGAATCTGGTAATGATACTCTTTCATTCAAACTTTATCATATCTGACTCCCTTATGTTGGCGAGCAGCTTGGCTTCTATCCACTTAGTGAAGTAATTAGTTGCCGCCACCATGAACATTTTATTTTCCACCGCTCTGGGGAACGGGCCAACGATATCTAGCCCCCACTGTGTGAACGGCTAGGGGCTTGTTAATGGATTTAGCTTCCCTGCCGGTTGATGGACAAAAGGGGAAAGGAGTTGGCATTGCTTGCATCGTTTCACGTATTGCTGAGCGTCTTTTTGCATGTAGGGCCACCAATATCCTTGGAAAATTGTCCTGTGGGCAAGTGACCGTCCCCCCGTATGACTGCCACAGATCCCATCATGGATTTCATAGAGAAGGTTTTCTATGAAGGTGGGATGCACACAGAAGATATGGTCTCGTATAGGAGCGACGATACAACTTGTCAGTTTGAGAGAGCCAGAACCGAGCTGACTTCAGCCTAACCTTGTGCGCCTGCTTCTTTTCGGTTGGCAACGTGCCATTCTTTAAGGAGGAGACAATGGGATCCATCCAAGATGGTGCTTGTTACGCCGAGAGGGCCGCCCGTTGCTCGTGGGAATCACATATGCTCGAATTTGGGAGGAATTGTACCACCGCTGTCCTTTCTCCATTTCCCGTCGTTGGTAAAGCGGGATTAGCCAAACTGTCTGCATGGGTGTTGTTGGTCCGGCCTATGTGCTGTATCTTGATTGTTGCGAAGTTTCTCATGATGTCCATTGTCTTTAGTAGGTATCTGGCCATCCGGTCGTCTTCTGCCTCATATTCTCCGTTCAACTGGTTGACGACGAGTTGAGAATCAATGAACACTTCCAGTGCAGTGATGTGGAGCTTCATCGCTGCTTCAAGCTCGGCTATCAGTGCTTCATACTCGGCCTTATTGTTTGTGGCATCAAAGCCAAGCCGCAAGGCCTGCTCTATTATATGTATGTCTGGAGATGTGAGGACTGTCCCCCACTCCTGAACCCCGGTTGTTGGATGCCCCATCGACATGCAAACTCCAGAGTCCCTCTAAACCGGTTGGTTCGAAGAGTTCGGCCACCATTGGCTCTTCGGTCCCCTTCTTTGCAAATTTGGCAACGAAATCGGCCAGTACCTGGGCTTTGATCGCGGTTTTGGGTTGGAAGCTGACGTCGTGTTCCCCTAACTCCACAATCCACTCGGTCATCCTTTTAGTTAGGTCGACTTTTGAAAATACAGCCTTCAAAGGATACTTGATGAGTACAACGATAGCATGGCATTGAAAGTAGCGCTGTAGCTTCCGAGATGCGATGACTAACGCGTAGGCGAGCTTTTCAAGTGATAAATATCTTGTCTCTAACCCTGAAAGAGTATGGCTGACATAGTATACGGGGATTTGCTGTTTTTTCTCTTCTCTAACAAGCGCAGCACTGGCAGCATGCGAGGACACTGCCAGGTAGATATATAACACCTCTCCCTCTTCGGGGGTAGAGAGCAGAGGCGGAGAGGACAAGTACGCTTTCAATTCTTTGAGCGCCTGGTCGCATTCTTTGGTCCAGCAGAATCTCTCTTTTTTTTTAGCGTCAAAAGAATGGTCGACATTTATCAGGGACTCGGCTGATAAACTTGTTCAAGGCAGCCGTCATTCTTGTTAGTTTTTGTATCTCATTCACGGTATTCGGCCTTTGGATGCCTAGGACGGCCGTAATCTGATCCGGACTGGCCTCGATTCCTCTGTTGGTGACTAAGAAACCGAGAAATTTTCCCGAACCGACTCCGAACGCGCATTTGGCCATGTTCAATCGTAGGCGATAGATTTTGAGGATGTCAAAGATACTTTGGAGGTCGGTCAAATGGTCCTTTATCTTGGACTTTACCACCATTTCATCTATGTAGGCTTTCATCTTTTTCCCAATGACTTTGGTGAACGTCTTCGTGATCATCCGTTGAAAGGTTACCCCAGCGTTTTTGAGGCCGAACGACATGAACTTATAGTAGTAGGTACCTCGGGGGGTAATAAACGAGGTCTTCTCTTGATCGCGATAATTCATGGCGATCTGGTGGTAGCCCTGGTATGCATCTAAGAAACTCATGTGTTGGTGTCCTGCCGTTAAGTCCATGAGTTGATTAATCTTTGGGAGAGGAAAACTATCCGTTGGGCAAGCTTTGTTTAGATTCGTGAAATCCATACACCCTCCATTTCTCGCATTTCTTCTTGACTACTACCGTATTGGACAACCATTCTGGGTACTGAACCTCCATGATCGCTCTTGCCTTCAGCAACCTCCCAACCTCCTCGACCACTGCCTCGATGTGATGCGGTGCCGAGTGCCGTCCCTTCTGCTTCACAGGCTTGAAAGTAGGATTAACATTCAAGGCATGCGAGATGTAGGTGGGGTCAACGCTTGTCATTTCGTACGGGGCCCACGCGAATACCTCTAAGTTCTGTCGCAATAAATGAAGCAGCTCCTCTCTCTCATGTTCGGCCAAGGTGGAGCCGATCAGAAAAAATCTTTCCTCATCGTTGTGGTTGACTCTAACCATCTCGAGTTCTTCTATGGTCTTGTTTCGGGCCTCCCTCCCAACATCCTCTAGGGTGGGTACGTCGCTTGCCTCGATGATTTTGACTTCGTTGGCCTGCTCCTCAGTCCTCAAGGCCGCCACGAAGCAATGCTTGGACGTGGCCTGGTTCCCATACACAACCTCAATCCGTCCTACTGTGGGGAACTTCAACATCTGATGATATGTAGAGGGAACGACCTTTAATCCGTGTAACCACGTTCGGCCCACATTGGCATTGTAGGCCGAAGGCGCATCTACCCCTAAAAAGTTCACCATGAGCTCGGTCTTCCCAACCTTGACTGGCACGACGACCTTCCCCAGAGGCCAAACCGGCTGGGAATTGAAGCCAATGAGCGGAGTGTGAGACGGGATTAGGTCTCGATCTCGAAGACCGAGCTTTTTAAAGAGGACATAATACATTATTTCGACCGAACTTCCCTGGTCGACTAGTATCCGCTTTACTTCAAAATCCAAAAGACTAAGGGATATTACCAGGGCGTCGTTGTGTGGGTGCTGCACCCGTTCCAAATCCTCTTTCGAGAACGAAATGTGACCTCCGCATTCGTCCGACCTCGGCCTCTTGCTCGTTACTGCCTGTACCTTCATTACTTCGACAATATGCCCCAACCTCTTCATCTGTCCTCTCATGGTATGCTTCTGCTCTGCCCCAGCCACTCTGTGAATTACATTGATGGCTCTGTGGCTCACTAGTCTACACGAAGTAGTGGCTTGCGCCGTGGTGGGAGACCTTTGGTTATCTACTCCTTCCAGGAATTCTTTCAGATGCCCCTGTTGCACTAGATCCTTCAAATGCTTCTTGAAAGCTCGGCAATCTTCCGTCTTGTGACTCCGCTTCGGTGATAGGAGCACCTCCACTTGATGCCCCTCTCTATTGCAATCTTTCAGGCCATTGAAAATAGGGTATGTCATTGATTTGGGGTAAAATTTTGTCAATTGACTTTTTGAATACTGCGTTCACAGCTCCCCTGGAATCGGCTCCCGGCCTAATCGGCGCTTTTGGCCGCGCGGCCCTAGGCCGTTTACTCATTGGCACTGGACTCGGCCTTCTCGCTCGCACTGGGCTGTGTCGTTTCATCCTTTCCGGGCTCAGCCTTCTCTCACTGGGCTTTGCTTCGGTCTCCGCTTTCCCAACATCCTCTTCTATCCTTATATACTGCTCCACTTGACCCACTAAGGCCGAGATGCCTTGGGGTGGTTTTTTGGTAAGGGAGGTCCTTAGCTTTCCTCCCGGTTGGAGACCGTGTTTGAATGAGGCAACCACCAGCTCCTCGTTGCAATTCTCGATATCATTGTACACTTCCCAATATTTCCTCGTGTAATCCCACAATGATTCCTTTTTTCCCCTCCGTAGCGCCATGAGTGAATCTATTTCTTTTAGGATCTTACTATTCGTAGCGAATCTTGCCACGAACCCAATGGACAAGTCCTTCCAGCTCGTTATGGACCGAGGTGGGAGGTGGTCAAACCATCGCAGATCGGCCTCACCCAGGCTGAATGGGAATACCTTGCACATGAGGGCGTCGTTTCCACTCCATAACGTCATCATTTGCCTGTAATGGCTGATGTGGGTGTGCGGGTCAGAACGACCGTCATAAGATTTGAACCTTGGTAGAGAGACTGTAGGGTGGATCGATTCGTTCTATTTGTTCGGAAAAGGGCGTGGTGATCGCTCCTTTCCAAACTTTGCTTGGTTCGACAGTGGTATAGTATTCCGATACTGCTTCTTTGCGTCCTCGCAGTGGATCTTTGTCTTGTTTGGACTTTCTCGGAGTGTAGCTACTTCCTTCCGTGCTCGAATCCGTTCCTTGCTTGGTAAACTCCTTGAGAATCTGCCCCAACCTCCGGTTAACCGCTTCCCTTCCTTATTTGCCTCTTGGTTCGGATGCCCCTGGTTCCTCGGAATGGGAACTCCCTAGTGGGGTTTGGTGGTCATGGCCTCGACTCTTCAAAGCTGAGCAGAGCCTTAGGATTTCTTGCCCCATTGCATGGAGCGCAGAGTCGTGGGCAAGATCATGCTCGAGAATTCTGGCCATTCCATGGGGGGACTTTTTCCCTCTCTTCTTTGGTCTCTACGCTCTTCCGCAGCGTGCGGTGTAGCGTACTCGTCAAGGACAATGGGTGCCTTTGATGTTGTCGCCATTGACAACTTCAGTGACTAGATTCCCACAGACGGCGCCAAATGTACAAGGGGAACTCGTAAATTATATTTGTTTGATGGGTTATATCTAACCCGGACGAATGTATCGATAGCCTAACACCTACAAAGGGAAACAAACGTGAGCTGGCCGGTGGCGGATCGCTGGAAGCCACTTCGATGAAGAAGTTAGAAGGTGTTCTGTAAAAGGGGAACTCGTAAAGTGAATGCAGCAGCGTTTTTTTTCTTACCTTTGACGTCTAAGGCCTTTCCTTTTTATAATGGGTAAGCACTCTCTCTTCTCTAGCTTCATCATTACCCTTCTTGACATGTAGTCCTACAAACTACTTTGCCCTGACTGTTAATATATATTCAGTATTAAGATGTTAAGTAATAATAATATTCTGTGGGGATGCCCACAGTATCTATTGTTGGCTCTCATTTGCTTAATAAATATGTGGGTATGTCTCACAATGAGATGTTAAGAATAATAGAAAGCCGTACACTAATGGGTAGGCGAGCTCTTATTTATAATCAATTTAGATAACACTATTACAATCATACACCTACACACGCCGAATA
>JAOTRH010174636.1:0-12261 GCA_034768845.1 Heliamphora exappendiculata | reverse complement strand
TATAGAATCGATCATCTCGTTGATCCCGCTCAATACACTCCAAGTGTACTAACACATCGAGCTCGAACATCGAATTCCTAAAACCTAAATTTGATCCGTTCGACCTAACCAAGACCAGTTACTATAACGATATACTATAATTGTACCAATGGAATGTTTGGGTCCATTGCGATTGTGAGCCTTCTTGAATAATTTGTCAGAACCTTTGACCCGATCTTTCGTGCAGTACGCACCGAGTCAAATACTGGACAGAATATACAGACTATGCATTCATACTTCAAAAATATAAATATGAAACCATAAATGCAAAACCATCTCAAAATGTTTCTCATTAATATGCTAGGGATCCAGAATAAAATACATAAAAGCATGACTTTTCAATATATATTTCCAACAATCTTCCACTTATACTCAATGCCATGCAGGAACACATCTAACACCTAACCCTTCTACCTTAGTAAAAGGATCCACTAGGTTATCCGCAGATGCAACCATGCAAACCACAACGTCTCTACGTTGTAAAGTCTCCTGGATGAGACATCGCTTCCCCTTAATGTTCTTTCCCTAAGAAAACACGTATCTTGAGGTGGACCTCCTTGAATCCCTATCAGCCTGGAAATCTGAGTCTCTATACCCAAGGTGTATAAGGCTATCAGCCTGGTATACCAACATATACTTCATAATCCTTTTCAGGTACTTAAGTATATTCTTGACCGCAGTCCAGTGCTCTTTTGCTGGATTAGACTGATATCTGCTTACCATGCCAATAATATAACAGATATCTGGTCTAGTGCAGAGCATGGCATACATGAGACTTTCTACTGTCGAAGCATAAGGAATGCCTCTCATCCTCTCTCTCTCCTGAGGTGTCCTAGGACACTGATCCCTAAATAGAGTAATTCCATGTCTGAAAGGAATAAATTCTTTCTTGGAATTTTTCATGCCAAATCGAGCAATAATCAAGTTAATATAACGGGCTTGGGATAAGCTCAACATCCTACGTGATCGATCTCGTATGAGCTTGATCCCAAGAATTTCGCTCGCTTCTCCCAAGTCCTTCATGTCAAATTGACTCAATAACCATACATTCACCGAAGATAGCAACTCCTCATTGTTTTCGATTAGGAGAATGTCATCAACATAAATGACTAAAAATGCCACCTTATGCCCATCGCGCTTCCAGTACACGCAATACTCGATAGGACACTGATCAAAGTCAAAGATTTTAATCGTCTGGTCAAATTGAGTGTTCCAAGACCTTGATGCTTGCTTAAGCCAATAAATAGATTTCTTAAGCTTGCAGATCATGTGCTCCTGGTCCTTTGCTATGAAACTGTCTGCCTGCATCATATAGATGCTCTTGTAAAGACTTTCGTTAAGGAATGCTGTCTTAACGTCCATTTGCCAAATCTCGTAATCGAGATTAACAGCAATAGATAAGAAAATTCGAATGAACTTAAGCATAGCCACCGGCGAATAGGTTTCCTCATAATCGAACCCTTCTTTCTGAGTAAACCCCTTCGATACAAGTCTAGCTTTGAAGGTTTTCACCTTCCCTGTCCACTCCTCTCTTTATCTTGTAGATCTATTTGCACTCGATGGGTTTTATCCCATCTAATGGTTCTATAAGATCCCATACCTGATTATAGTACATGACTATAGCCCTTCTTTATGCAGACCGAAAGTCAAAGCCGATGTGCGAACTATAATTACATCTCCTACAAACATGTAATGGAGACCGTATGATTTATCTGTGACTAAACGCTTATTCCACTTAATATTTTAAAAATTGAAGGTTTTTCTTTTTCTTTTTTATTTTAAACGATTAAACATATTTTAATTTCCGATTAAAATAAATTCAGTTTTAATCAATTAAAATATTCCTTATCTAACCATAATAAAATAAAGAAAAATTTTCTTATTTAATTTTGTAAAAAAAATTAATTATCCGGGTTTTAATTAAAAAATCTTAATTAATTTTAACACAAAAATTAAATAAATAATTATCTTTTTATTTTTTTATTTTAAAAATTGCTATGATTATTTATTTTAAAAAATTATTTTTCCTAATATACTTTCGATAATTAAAATCATGCATTAAAGAAAAAATAAATAAAATAAAATCCATCCACGCAATTAAATAAAACAAATAAATAAATAATTAAACAACAAAAAAATAAATATAAATTAAGTCGTTATGTTCCAGTCCATCCATTTAAGCTTTTAATCCGACGGTCTCAAATCAAAAATTAAACGCCTAGGGTTTTGGAACCCTAAATGAGGCATCAAAGACCCGAAACTTTTCCTCAGCCTCCGAACCACTGTCACAGCCCTGGACCACCGCTGGAACGCCAAAAAAATACTGAAAAAGAAGCCCAAACAGTCCCTTAAGTTGCCAAAAATTCTACTGTGTAGGCAGCACTGCACAGCCTTGTCGACACTTTTGAACCCTCAAAAAGTTATGGTAGGTAGAGCACATTGAGGTTTTCATCTCCAAAAAAAAGTTGTGTCAAAATTTGAAGTCGAAATGCTCTGAAAAAATCCTCAAAGTGCCAAAATTTTTGTAGTGGCGCCACTGTGTGCGACCAGCTTTGAAGCACCTTTTGACCCCTTTGCCGCCGTCGTTGAACTACAACCGAACCACCATTGGATAGCCAACAAACAACCTTTATTTCAGCAAAAAATTGGATAAAAAAAGATTACCGAAAGCCCTGAAAATAAGCCTCAAAGACAGCCCCTGTTGTAGCCGAGTGGCCCTTTGCCGCCGCTGTCTTGTTCTTCTTATTTTGTTTTCGCTCCTCGTTTTGTGTGACTCGATTACAATATTAATTTAGAAAAAAATAAATGAAATAATAGATTACATCATCAAAAACCTATACCCCACGTAAGAGGCGTACAACTGATCTAATCTCGAAGTAAAACCGTCGAGATAAACGATTAAAAACGATATAAATCAAACATTCATTCATACATTCATATTACCGGATCATAACGACATAGGCTGCAAAGCAAAGGTTAGCACAATGGTTTTTCATGAAAAACGCAACTATGGCTCTGATACCATTGTTGGAGCGAAAAAAAATTTGAACCAACGCCGTGACCGAAAAAAACGACGTATGCGTTTTTCATGAAAATAGATAACTATATTAATCTAATAGCTTTATACCTTTATGAAACTTGTCGAAAAGTTTCAAGAAGTTTCGAATACGTTGAAGATGACCTTGTAACCTTCTCACGTATGTCTCGGACGCACTACGACGATGACGGTGTGTGGGCACCGATACCAATCGAAGAGTTCTTCCTCCTTTTGGTTTCTTCACACAATAATCTCTAAAGAGGCAAAAATTAATTGCCAAAAGAGAAGAGGGGGCAGCGGCTAGGGGCAAGAATTAGGGTTAGGGTTTCTCTTTTTCTCTCCTTCTTATATATATAAGCCTCCTCTTGACATATATAAGAATATATTATATTAAGTATATATTCTCCATTTCCTAAAAGGATATGGAGAGATATATATATATATCTTAACATAAAAAATAAACCCATCAACTCCTAGGGCCAGCCACTTAGGGAGTAATCCCTAGGCGTGCCAAAAACCCAAATCGTCCCTCATTATTTAATTTAGTCCCAGAATGTCACCGGCGTAAAACCGGCATTCTAATTAAATTAAATAATAACCTAAACCAATAAAAAAAATATCCGTGCGTGTAGTGGGCTACGTGAGGGATCACGAAAAAGTATAGGACTCAGACTAACCATACGAGAAAACTAAATATCCCTAACTCTGTCCTTGATCTAGATCCTTTCTCGTACAAACCAGAACTTATTCCACTAAAGGTCCTAACTAAACTCCCGGACCTAACACAAATTATGTCTTGTGTTTCCAATTATCAAATGCACTGAATTCTCCCCACGTTTAAGATATAAATTCCCGATAAATAAATTAGGTTACTGACAGTCCGATTTAATTATCCTCTTTTCCTCGCAACTGCACTGCTTAACCTTTTAATATGCTAGATCCGAAGACCCACTCTATAGGTTCAGCATAATCAAACCTATAAGCAAAGCACACGAGGGGTAACTCTTCAACTTAAATTGGACGTGGTTTCTGTCAGCTGATTATCAATCATCGAACAAATAACGCCAGTACCCAACTCATCAGTATTGTTGATCTCATGGAGAAAATCTCAACCATTGACAACTCAAAGTACTGTACATTATCTAAACACAATTAATCAATCACTTCGGGATTAAGAGTTCGTCCAATACATGATAATACAGGATGTGGATCAATTCATATAGTCAGTATAGAATCGATCATCCCATTGATCCCACTCAATACACTCCAAGTGTACTAACACATCGAGCTCGAACATCGAATTCCCAAAATTTGAATTCGATCCATTTGACCTAGCCAAGATCAGCTACTATAACGATGTACTATAATCATACCAATGGAATGTCTAGGTCCATTTCGATTGTGAGCCTTCCTGTATAATCTATTAGAACTTTTGATCCGATCTTCCGTGCAACATGCACCGAGTCAAATACTGCACAGAATATATAGACTATTCATTCATACTTTACAAATATAAATATGAAATCATAAATGCAAAATCATCTCAAAATGTTTCTCATTTATATGCCAGGGATCCAGAATAAAATACATAAAAAGTATAGCTTTTCAGTATACATTCCCAACACCGCAGCATCTTGAGGTACATAGAGTTGGAATCAGCATATGATTTTTAAACACCATTTAGATAAAAATATTTTCTACAACTCTCATGTTTAACACCAAGACAAAATCCTAAGGCAAAAGGGTGAACATTTCATTCTAAGAAAAAATGGTTCAGTACTTTCTCCAGATTTTACCCAAAATTATGCTTATGTTGCTCTCGATTTTGGGGTATCAAATTAAGTCCAAATGAGCCCATTTGTTTGTATGTTCTAGGTCAACATATCCCCTACAAGTTTAATTTTTAGAGCTAAGGGTAGTTGTTTGAAAGAAGTTAGAGTTTTTGGCCATTTTAAAAAGTAGGTTCTGTCAGCCGCCAAAACTCAGCAGAGCCAATTTTGGACAGAGGGTTTGAAATGGTTTTGGGGTATTATCCCAAGGATTTAAGATCTGATTTTTGGGCAAAAAATATTTCAATATGTTAGCTACAATGTTCATGTAGACCACTTTTGGAATAGGTAACTAAAAATAGGGATTTTGGGCTACACAAATATATGTGACAGAAAGTTTCTAGGAGGCTGAAGCTCAACAGAGAGTTTCAAAGGGGTTTTGACCTATCAAAGCTCAATATTATATTATGATGTTTGGTGGGTAGATAGGTATACATCTTATCTACAACTTTTATGTTTTTTTCAAAACTCGGATCTCATTTTAAACGAGGGCTTTTAGGTCTGCACTGTTGACTGGTCTGAAACCGGCACACTTTGGTAGAATTGCAATATCTCATGTTCTACTTACACAAATGAGTTCAAACCAATTTTGGATGAACGATAACACAAATATCTAACTCTGTACATAAAAATCATGCTTAGATCAAGTTTCTACATTGAGTTATGATATTTCAAATCTCAAGGAAGAAAGGTTGAAAGGCTCAAATTACAGGCCATGTTTAGATCTAGTCTCCTAACATTATGTGTGTTAATGGTTGGTCCATTTCCTTTACATCCATATTTTCTAAACTCAAATATGACAATTTTAGAACATTTTCATGCCATGGATCCATTAGAAAATCTCATGAAAATTTCAAGACACAACAGCCACACCAAAAAGTCCTAAAATTTCACCACGACGCCTTCTTTTATTCATATTTGATTCTTGATCTTTAATTGGTGTTTTCAAATGATGAAAGAGATGTTTGATATGTGTAAAATCAGATGTGTTAGAGTCTTTCTTACCTTATATAAATCACTCAATGATGATTTGGATCAAGGACTTAGCTTTAGCATCCATGGATTCTACCAAAATTTCTTGGTTCTTCTTCTTTCTTCTTCTTTCTTTTTCTTTCTTTTTCTTTCACTCCCTCTCTCTCTATATCCACGAAATTCCAAGGGAAGAATAGAGGGTTTCGGTTCTTTTTATAGCCAAAAGTCATATAGGAAGCTTCTTAGGAAGTTTCCTTAACCATGGGTTAACTAACTTTAGTTACTTTTAAAGTTAACTTGAGTTTGATGAAACTTGGCCACCAAGTTTTGGCACACTTTTCTAGGTCTAGCCACTTGAGTGTGTATATATATATAATTATATATATATATATATCAAAATAATTTTCTTTATTTAATTGTAGGAGAAAAATTCGGGTATTTTCGCATTGGTTCATTTTTTGACTTTTTGAGCGTAACTCTCGTCTTAAACGACTTGAACTTAAAATTTTGAAATCTTATCCTCAACATTAGGGTTTTATTACATGCTTGTGTGCTTCCCACTCTGTCCCGGGTCTCGGGCTCGAAAAAATTAAACGGTCCGACCGATTCTTCTTACCGAAGTTAGGTTCGAGATTTCGTTTCTTTTGAGATGTTCTTTCTTTTTTTTTATTCGTATCTTGAGTTTAGGTTATTATAGATACTTTAAGAATCTACTATGTGAACAACTTGGTCTATCTAAAATGCACACTTTACCCCCCAAACAATCTCCAATATCAAAGGGGCTCACTGTTTCCACAAACTCCTTGGCACCCAAACCCTTGAAACGTTCAACTAAAGAGTTACCGGTCTTTTGAGGTGATCTTGATATTCTTGAGGGTGAAGTCTATAATCATATGCTTCCATTTTCTCTCTAGTCCTTCCAAGGGTTGCTCCGTTCCTCTTGGCTTCAACAGTATGTTCTTGATAGGCTTAGAATGTTGGGTTCGAATGTCTTTTCCAATAACTGGATCATTCTCTCAGGCGGTTGGTCATTCTAGGGTAAAACGGATATGATAAAAGGTACAGTTGTGGTAATTACCTAGTCACGTGATTCATTGTGACTCGGTGGTTAATTCTTCATAAGGCTCCAAACATTCATTGTTTTGATCAAGATTCTCCGTTCTTTGCTAGTGATGGCAAAAACTCATACTCTGACACTTCGGTGGGAGGGTTGACGTGACTATCGATGTATATAAATGTACTTCTTTTTCTAGCGTACTAAAGTTATCACGAGTTCGAGGCCATTTCTCATTTTAACTACCGATATGAATCTTTTTCTTCTCATATTATCAAATGGGTGGGTCAATTATGAACTAAGCTTAGGGAAGTTTGAATTTTCCATATGGTGGTGTCGTGAATTCTTTGGTATGAAGTTGTCATTTTTAACTTTAGATTGCGGATGGTATAGTCTTATTTGTCGGGACCATTGAAAAGATATAGTTAGTTGTTACTGACGATCGTTGTTACTCATAGATTTATGGGGCAAAGTTTTGAAGGTCGACAATCAAAAGCATGTGCGGGGTTAGAACATCTTAGGGCAGAACTCAGGTGGTTCAAGGATAGGTTGGATGAGGTTAAATGGTCACGGTTAAGATAATTACCATTGACACAAATTGAGTGGTTCAATTATAGGTGAAACAAGACGAGGACAGTGAACAATACTTTAAACAAGTGTCCCCAGAACTAATCTAATACAATCAGATTATGATAAAGGAGATATCAGAAGGACCAACCTAACTAGATATTTACCCTGAAGTTACGTCGGCCTAACATACTTCAATTCAAGCATCTAAGTTGACTTCCCAGGTTGGAATTTCGAGAGTAAAAAAAAATTACGAAATCACTGCACAAAGGTGTGGTATCAAGATCGAGAGAAATGAACGATGGCAAAAGATTTTATTAATTTCGAATGTTTGGAAAGGTACTTAACAAACAATTGATATCGAGTTCTTCAAGAGAAGAGTTAGTTCAAGTGTGAGACTTGAATCGGAGGAGAATCAATATGCGAATACCGGTCATTATCGAGGTATGAAAACTTTGAGGACAAGGGTATTTTCTTGGATTGAATTTCAAATAGGGTTATCAACAAGACTTGGGTGCATAAGAGTTACCGACGAATGACACTTGACGGTATCGTTGAGGATTAATGATATAAGAAGGAAGGACATACAAATTATCTTCAAAAAGTTAACACCGAGGCTTGGGGTAAAAGAGAAAATGACTTATAAGAATGAAGTCACGGGGTTTTAATGGTGTCTCTCGAGGTGATATCTAAAAATTCTTCTAGTGCGCACTCCTGTCTACTCCCCTTAAAATAAGATAACCCGTTGCATAAATCTCTGATCTTCAATCTCGATTATCATACCCGTCCTTCGCATGTAGATTCCTTGTTCCCGAACTCACTATCATCCTGACGCGACTCGCTATAAGACTCAAGCGTAAAAGATTTTAGTTCTTATAATGTATAGATGATAATTATTAGTAATATAATGAATCCTACAGAGCTCCAACGCGACAGAATGCATGGTTTCCCATAACCCAAGTCCTAAAGGTTCACTGAACCAGGCGGTTGATACCAACTATGACGCCCCATCCTCCGGGCACATCGGGACATATATAATATAAACATAGGGATAAACTAGCCATACATTCATATTTACATACGATAGCTAATACATTGTAAATGAGTTCTGAACCATCCACAATGACATAATTATTACAGTTTTATTGAGAAAATTCAAAAATTTCACTAAGCACAAGATAAACTGAATATAAGAACAAAAGTAGAGTTCTTGATTCCAAAGAATGCCTCAGCTGGGTCCATGTGCTCTTGAAATTCACCTTATTCTTCTAGTTCTTCTTCTCCCTCGGGGATGACTTGCTCGAAGAACTCCTCCTCACTTGTGACACAAATGCCATGAGCCAGGACCTAGAAGCAAAACACTCTAACCCTCTAACTAATCTCAAGGCACAAAATTCACCATAACACATATCATATAACATCTAGTACAATTTATAGTTGTAGCGACCCGGTACGTTTAAATTTTGATTAATTATTTTAACATAATTATATCACCGGGAATGGCATAGGATGATAACTTTTGGCCGTTGAGGTTTAGTTGGTGTGCGTATTGAGACAAAATTTAAAGTTTAATGGAAATGTAAATTGAAGTTAATTTTAATTGGAGGTATAAAGGATACTATTTAGGAGTTATTCAATTAGCACCAAACAAACTAGACCTAAGGCATGTTCTAGAAACATTGAGAAAGAAGAGTTTTAAGTATTTAAACCCAAGAGACCCCATATGTTTTTTTTTCATCCCGCCGGTCTCTCCTCTCTCTCAATCCTTTGTTTTATACTTTCTCGACCCTTCCATGGGAATATTGAGTAAGAGGGAAAAACCTGGACGAGTTAAGAGGGTGAAAGCCGGATTATGAAGGTTACAAAATAGGATGATGAACCGACCCCTGCTGGCGTGAACTTCTTCTTCGCCCCTGTTTCTTTGCCCCAGTTTCATCTAATTTTTTTTGGTTGAAAGTTTGTGAGCACGGGGCAGTCTTGATTTCTGAAAATGGAGGGGTTAAGAAACCGAACAAAGCGCAAGGATGACTCCAAAAATAATCCCTGAAACCAGCGGCAATCCCCTGTTCGGCACCGCTGCCATCTTCTCCCTTTTTCCCCTGTTTCATACTATTTCCAAACTTTGTTCATCCTTCTAGAAAATTAGCTGAGATTCACACACTATTGGAAACTTTTACTCGGGATTCAAGAGATACACGTTGAGAGGAGTATATTTGTGTTGTCCAAGAACTGGATTTCAAAGGGCCCGAAAGTTAGGGTTTTTATTAATTGGCAAAATTCTGAGGCGTTAGAGGCATCAAGAGTGGGATTGAAGGTCATGGAGCAAGGGTTTCAGATTGAAGCTTCCAGGAGAAAAATTCCAAGGTAGCTGAAAACATCAGGTGGCGGGATTGGCTGGTTCTCAATGCTCCAAAAATTCAACTAGGTAGGATTTAGACTAATTTTGATGCTTTATAATGATTTGTGTTGATTAATCATATGGAACCCTTTAGTAGTAAAGAGATTAAGCTAAAACTTAAACACTTTATGGGTTATATAGTTGGAAGCTATATTCATCTATTGATACTGAGAAAATAGACCCGGTGACTGGCGGTTAAGATTATGTAAATGTTAAATCGGTGATTGGAGATTTAGATCGTAATTAGTTAACATGATTTGGTAGAATGGTGGAAACCCTAACTCTGTAATTGAAAGATGAATGTTTCCCCTTAAGTTTTGAATTGATTAAGTTAAATTCATAAGGTTTGGATCCTAGGGTGAGGTTGGGAGACTCAATTGCCTATTAAAGTTAGAACACTTGAATCTAGGTCAAATGTGAATCTCAATCCCTTAAACCTTTATCATGTTGGTAGATAATGTGAGTAAATTGGGAAGAATGAGGAATTGTTGGAAACTTGTGATATGTTGATTTGCAATTTATGAGTGAAAGTGACAGACAAATTAAACAATACGAAACAATTGCGATAATAGGAGATAATATTCGAACTATTCAAAAGAATTTAACGTATATGGAGAATTTGGAATTTTAAGATTTGATTAAACAAAGTTTGTGGAACTTGCTGATAAAATTGGTCTATCTAGTTTGAAAGGTCATTATACGAACTATGAATCCCAGGAAGTGCGAATTGTTAAAATAAAGTTCTTGGAGGCGAAGCAATGAAATATGAATTTATTGACGGATTTTTATTAAAAGTGAATAACTTAGGGATCAATTAGTGAGAAACTCATAACTTGATGGTTTATTGGTTTAAATTGGATGACTCGAATTGATGGCTTAATCAGGGAAAGTTTTAAAAAAAAATTATGGAATATGTTTGAAACTATGAAAATTGATGATATGTTTGAGGTATAGTTAATCTCATAAACCATAGTTTAAGAACTTCAAATTTTAAATTCAAGCATTGATGATTGATCTCGGGATAATTTATTAAAGTGGTTGAATTAGAATTCTTGTAAGTTGTTGAAACCATATATCCTATTTATTTGAGATTGATGAACAAGCATGTTGCCACATGAGGAACTTAGGACAAATAAGACAAATTCTAGCTAGATAAGGATTCATAAATTGGGAAACATGTAAGATGGATTTGTTTCTTTATAGTTGATGAAATATAAAATTTGGGTTATTGAGTCACAAATGTGTTACTTAGTCTATATAACTTATTATTGGTGGGATGAGTAACGAATTTATG
The DNA here is from genome assembly GCA_034768845.1 of Heliamphora exappendiculata. Lineage (NCBI taxonomy): Eukaryota > Viridiplantae > Streptophyta > Magnoliopsida > Ericales > Sarraceniaceae > Heliamphora > Heliamphora exappendiculata. Next base: position 1,071 of record JAOTRH010174636.1, on the reverse strand, counting down.
ATAAACTCTCACAATCGGGAGAACATAAAACATATGAATATTTCTTAGGAAGTCTAACCTTCATTGAAAAGATTTTTGGAAATGATATTATGAGTTTTAAACCAAAATTGTTGAATTTAATCTGAATTCAATGAAGATGATGAAATTATCTTATGGGTTAAATAATTGTAAGTTAAATGTATATCTAAATGAATAATGCTTTTTAAAAAAATGATATGAAGATTAGGTGAGATTTATGATATGGAATTCGAAAGACTGAATAAACGTAATGAGTAAAGCATGTGATTCGAGAATCGATGTTATTGATAAGGAATCTAAAATTGAATGATGTGACAATTTAAAATGAGAAGGAAAATGATATGCTTGTGAAAATGAATTGGGGAGATGGACTTCAAGTTGTTAATAAATAATGACATGATTATGACATATGGTTTGGAATTGATTAATCAAATATTGAACTGAGAATGATTGATGTAGATATGATTAAGTTGGGCTTGATTAGCTCTGCGGTGAAAGACCGAATACTTGCGCAAGCTGGGCATCATGTTCCCTCGGGATAGCCCCGTAAAATGGACGTGATTGTGTCGTGGTGAGTTATAGAGTTATCTATTACCCAATAGCTTTGCGTAGCCTATTGGAGGAATAGGGAGGGGTTTCTATAAGCTGCACCCGACATCGGTTCATTATTTGGTTTATTGAATTGAAAGTGAAATATGTAATAAGAATTGAAGATTTTGAAAGAAATTAATGGTTTTAATATGGATAAGAGGTGAATTAATAGTTAGATAATTGATTAAGAGAAAATAAAAGTAAAAACAAAAATTAAAGAATGATAAAGAGAATGTGTAATTAATGTGAGGAAAAGAAAAAGAAAAGTAATGAAAGTTTAATGTTTGAATATGAAAGAGAAGTGGTTTCATTGATAATAATAGATGTGGTTTATTGATTACAAGAGATGCGAAATAGTAGAAGACGAACTAAGTGGAAGAACATGTAATGAAAAAATAAATAAATAAAATGGGGAAGGACTTGAATGGGAATGAATAAAGTGTGAACCTATAATCTCTCAAT
>JAOTRH010174625.1:0-12262 GCA_034768845.1 Heliamphora exappendiculata | reverse complement strand
GTTTTATTCTCCTTTCCCCAGAATGTCACAAAAACTTCAAAAAAGGCTTCTCTTTAATTCTTTCCTTCTTTTTTTTTCCTTTGAAAAGGGGGGGTTGATAAGCAAGGCTGGTTAACTATCCTAAAATGCAATTAATGGAGATTGAAATTATTATAAGATACATGAAGCTGTCAAATCCCATTTTGGATGATTACTCCATCAATGGGGATATAAAAGCATCAAAGGAAAAGGAAAATATTATCCACTTCTATTTCACCATTCATAAGCAAATGCTAGTCAATACATTTCCCGAATCGCAATGTACAATCTACACAGCACCAGATCTACCACAGGCCCCTAGAGGCTCTTAACACTGTTTTACTGATGTCTAATGTTGACTGTTTCTTCAGATGGCAGTAGGAATATTGGGTCTCTGCTATCAAAGTACCGAGTGCTGTCAATTTTCTGGTCAGTGAATTATTCTTCTCAAACATCTAGCGCAAGAGAAAGTATCTCCTACAACAGGTACTCCACAACACCTAAGGTGAGATCGAATACTACTTCACAAACGGAACATACGTTCCTACAGAACTTACCTATACGGAACAATAGTTGCTACCTCGAATTGATGGAAGGAATAAAGACAAAGCAACTATACGATGATTCACAGTTTTAGCTTCATACGCAGTGAGAGTCTTCAAGGAGGGGCTTGGAGGGTAGTGTGTCATTCACGCAGGTTAGGTAGTGCCATTCAGGAATGGAGGTGATGTAGTGTTTCCCTGACTTCTTCCTCCACACGTTCCTAGTTTCCAACAAACCAGAGTCATGCAAACACGGTCCAAGTCAACCCCATTTTATTCTTAAGCTCCCACTTATCTAATTTCTTTCCCTACTCTCTCTCGATCAGCATCACCATACTCAACCTCGTAGCCAAACAAAGCTGAAGCAGTGCAGCTGCCGGTACCACAGCCTTCCTCCTAGTTTTTTCTTATTTTCCCTCAATATTTTTTTTCTTTTCTTTTCTTTTGCTTTTTGTTCCATCTGTTAAAAGACATTTCACATGTCACCACCATGTGTTCTTTTTCTTTTTCCCTCCTTTCTACAATTTGACCAATATGGTGGTCAGATCGGAAATCTGGGTGCAAGATGTGCTTGAATCAGTGACGATAGAGAGGATGTCTGGCATCAACTCATTTCTATCTATTTTTTTCCTAATGTCTTTCTTAATTGGTTTTTACCTGACCAGTATTATAAAGAAAGAGGAATGGCACGGCTACCCCACCTAGCCAAGCCAGAAAAACCAACAAAGAGCGAGGGTGGTATTATGGTTTGCTGTTGAAGACAATACAATCCATGAAGTTGCCAAAGTAAGATTAACCTCTGGCTTTGGAATCACTGCTTATATACATGGTACTAGCAATGCAGTAATGAAGACAAATGATGATCATGACAGACTTTTGCAGAGATAAATTTCAGATATTGGAGTCCTTTTTTTATCTTCTTTGGCTGTGTGCCCCTCCAATGAAACTGCAGCCCCAATTTCTTTGGGAGTCCTTTTTTTATCTTCTTTGGCTGAGTGCCCCGCCAATGAAACTCAGCCCCATTTCTTTCTCTGCTCACACTAACAAAGAGTTCATGCTCACTTGCAGAAAAGTTTGGGGGTTGAACTGCATAATTTGGTCATCTTCATTGCAGGAGGAGCTTTTTTATTTATTTATTTTTTGCTTCAAGCAGAGAAGATAACTCAGCAAGAGAGAGAGAGAGAGAGAGAGAGAGAGAGAGAGAGAGAGAGGAAGCTTGAAGGAAGAACAGAGGTGTTAGCTTGGGTCAGCCGGGAAATTTTGAAAAACTTGATTTTTCTTGTTTCTATAATGGCCCCCACCAAATAACGATGTGGCATGTCGGTATATGTGTCATATTATTGTGGAATGCGGTTTTACATCACCAGGGGGTGACATTGAATACCTCTTACAGTAGATACACAATGTAACCCTGGAAATACATCTGCTTTAAAATTTCCACCCATACGCAGTAACCAAGTGATTTTCTTCCAAGAGATTTATAAAAACATAGGAATAAGAGTTGAAAAACTAGTATCTTACGAAGTACAAACTTTGTGCTAATTGCTAATGAAGGTGACTAATGTGTTTGCTTATTAGTAGGATGGTGAAGCTAAACATCTAGTCCTCGGAGAGTACCCTTACAGTTTATTATTTTGTTGACATTTATGGCTTCTATTGCCCTAATGTCTCTGTTACTCTTTCTTTCTTGGTCTTTGCTTCCACGGCATTTCAAGTTCTAATAGAAATTCTTGTCGAATCATAGTTACCTTATTTTCTTACAGAAATGTACATCATTATGAACTTTTCTGCAGTGCATATGTGTGTATATATATATATATAAAGCAATAGAGTACACAATTCCAAACTTGTGATGGCTCCAAAGGGATGCATTATTTTTGCATAGCATCAAATTACAGGTAAAAAGATAAGTCCCAACAATAAAGTAAATCTAGAAGACCTTTTATTTGAAAAGATAAATAAAGGAGGCTATGGTCCATATTACCAACTTGTGTTTCAACTTATATATAAGTATATATATTCCACATATTTCCCACCCAATGCATAAGATGTTTCTGAACATCCAACATATAAATGGAAGACTGTTAATATTGGGGGAAATGTTCTTTCACCATATATACCCCTAACTAGAATCTCATTCTATTGATAGACCTAAAACCTTAGTTGCACGATCCGCATACTGGATTGACAAATTTGTCTATGAATCTCGCTCCCGTGCTCCAAAATAATAATCTTGTAAGAACCTCGCTCCCAACTATGATGAAACCTCTCAAACATATAGATCTCAAAAAAATAAAAGAAAAATTACTAAAAAAAAAAAAAAATCTATAGAATTAATAAGATTATAGAATAAAATTAACTCAATTATATTCTAGTACTTTATATTTACATAATATTTATTTATTTATAAAAAAATAATCTATATTTAACACCAATCTACAATATTTATACATATTTTAACATATATTACAATTAAATAAAAAATATTTGTTAAAATATATAAAACATATAAATACTCCCATAGGCGCTCCCAACCTTAGACTTTTTTTTTGCATACCCTCGCTCCCTCGCCCCTATTCCCACTCTCACTCCGGCTTCCATTTCCGGTTCGTGCAACTAAGCCTAAAACAGAAGAGGCTAGTTGGCATAAGTAGAGTTTATGACGAAAATAACTACTTATGCAGTCTGATTAGAATGGTTTTAGTATTTAGATCCTATTCTCAGTGGCATAACATGGATATACATCAAACTACGAGAGTTTACTTTCGGTTTGCGCATAGCGCCTAAGTACCTCTTTAGAGGATTCAGCATCAACATCAATACAGGTCAATAGAAAGAATATGAAATTCAATATATATTTTGATCTCATGGTTGTCAAATTTGAAGATGGCAAACCCTATGGAATCATGTACACATTTAGAGAAATGAAACCACAATTTATTCACAAAAGCCAGATTTGGCCCAAAGTGGTCTGTTCTAGGTCTCGACACATGCATGGCCAGATATTTAAAAGTTGAAATCAAAGATAGTTAAACCTGTTTATCAATCTTGGTATGCAGATTTAACGCATTGTCAAGAAAAAATTACTAACTCTTGAAATGGTACAAATAGATATGTTGAAATCCCATTAGAATGGCTCCCTTTTATAATAGTAATGTGATATAATGTTGACCATATTACTCCAAAAATGCACGTTAATTGTAAAGTATAAAAAGGACAGCCCGGTGCACTTAGCTCCTGCGTATACGGGGTCTGGAGAGAGGACGGACCACAATGGGTCTATAGTATTTGAATCAAAATTAAGTTTCAAACAAGTTGCCATTCCAAGGTACGGTAAGGATTCAGTTAACTGGAAAATGTATTTTCGAAGACAAATCATAGAAGTTATTGTAAAATCCACCACGAGTCCATGGATAAATCTGATTCTTCCTATTGGACGCTTGGAATCAAAGGAATTATGCTCAAAAAAAAATCTAGCTTAAAAGCATATCCAATTCGTCATAAAGGAGTCGACCTAAATATTATTTGAAATACCCAGCAATAAGATTTCGTGACCAAGATTGAACAGAAAAAAAAAAGTAAATAAATTAAAAAATAACAACTTGTAGCGTATGCTCAGCATAAAATTTCTCTAAAGTCCAAATTTGATACCCTAACCAGATGATGTAAAGATATGTGGCACAACATACCCTTGAGGATGCTAGGGATTACCAACAGTTTGGTGTCATAATCCAGGCAAAAGCATGCATTCTATTGCAGAACAAGTGATTCTCTACAAAATTTTAATCCTGCGCTCAAATAGATAATGGCATAGACAGTTAAACTACAATAACAAACATTATGACATTCATGTAAGCATCAAATTTGTCCCCACATAGTAACCAATATGCAAAATAGCAATTCAACAAAGATCCTTGGCACAACAAAAAGCCAAATATAGTAAAATGAATGAAGTAATAAACAACTTGGGGCTGCCCAACATTGGTATCTTATGCTAGAAACAACAAAAAATCTCAGCACCATATCCATAGTAACCCATAGATTTAATCATAATGATCCACGTGGACTATTGGTCCAGTAACTTGAATAGAGAGTTTAATAACACAATCAAAAAATTTAGGCCTTGTTTGATGAGAGTTTTAGCCTTTGGACTGGACTAGTAATTAAGTGTGACCAACAGGGTTACGTTTGTTTTGCAATATTGGAGTTGGACTGTCAATCCATTTGGATTCCTAAAACCACTGAATGACCGGATTGCCATGGCATTTCAAAGATCTTAAAAGCTAGTGCCGGGTTTACCACTGCCATCGCGTATGAGCAGTCAAAGAAGGACTGAAATACCTCACACAGGAAGTACAATGGCCACCTATATGTAGCCAACCAAAGGAATAAGAGGTCGAACTCCCAACTAACCTATCAAGAGGTGATATTGATAATCCAATCCATTGAGATTAGAGTAATTAGGTAATATTGCCCCCGAGTATCTTATATAATACCAACTCTACCCCTGCCATGATCATCTCTGATGTTGCCTTCAAGATCTTCTTCTTCTTCGGTGGCTTTACTATGTGTGAGGTCGTTGTTCAAGGCAATGAGTAAGTAAAAGGGGTAGAAGCTGGGTCCGAAATGCGTATGGCAAAGATAGCCGAGTGTGCTTCTAGGTATTAATATTACTTTTTTAAAAAGGATTAGAGCTTTTTTGCGGGATTCATAGATTTTTTCAACTTGACCTTTGTGTTAAAACTATCAATTTTGTCTTAATCTCCCTGCCCTTTCTTTGGGCAACTACCATTCGCTCATCTTTCTCTTTGGTGCATGTTTAATTAAACTATATTTGATGAAGTTTATCTTTCATATCTTTCCAGTTTTGATTTAGTTGAGTAGATTGTTGGTTAGATATTATTTAATGTGTATGACGAAGATGATAGAGTTTGCTTCAGACCTGCTGGTTCACATCTCTTTTGGAATCAAGTTTTTATCTTTTTAGAACAAGTACGGGTAAAATTGGTACAATAAAATGTAATCCCAACTTGCATTGTGCAAATCAAACATATTATTATTAGTCTATTAAGTAATCCTATGCAAATCAAATATGAGCCTAACTAATCCAATCCTATTACTAATCCAGTCTAACTCACAATCCTTATACTAATCTCGCCTCTTTATTAATTCTATTCAACTTATACTGATTATCAAAGGAGACCTTAAATCCAAGTTATTAATAATAGTTCATATGTTTCTATATATAGAAAATTAATATTTCTTATCCCATCGAAATGGGATGGAATATCACAATTCACCCACTTAAAGACTTACATTGCCTAAGATGATAAAGTTCAATTAAACTATATTTGATAAAGTTTATCTTCCATATCTTTCCAGTTTTGATCTAGTTGAGTAGATTGTTGGTTAGATATTATTTAATGTGTATGGTGAAGATGATAGTGTTGGAAAATGTGGGTTTTCAATAGTTTAGAATATGATTTTTAACTAACTTTGAAACTAAATATCTTTGTGTTAGATTAATCATTTTAGATGATTCAATGTTCTAATTTGTTTATCTCTATAAGTAGAGCAATCATGAACTTTGTGGCATTTAAAACCATTAATGGGTGAATGAAAAATTGGCTCCAAAAGTGTGCCTTTGAAGTTGCCAAAATGATGGTAACTTTACCCAATCCCACATTGATTGGGAGAGTATTGGGTGAGTAGCTTATATAAGCCAAGTGTGGACTAGGGGGTGTGCCCCTTGGGGATACCCAATTTTGTGGAATGGGAAGACCTACCCAATTGTGGGTTCGACCCAAACCCCACACGCGCGCCGCCGCCGCCGACCGGCTGACCGTGCTGGGCTCAGGCTCAAGTTGTGGGTCATGGGTTGTGGGTTCGAATCGACCCTTATCTTTTTATAGAAAATTTATTTAAATAAAATTTTAAATTTAAATATTAATTATTCAAATTTTAAAGTTACCGTTACCAAATCGTTGGAGGGTTCGATTTGGGACCGTTGAGAGTCAAACTGATTCGCGCCTGTTGGGTGGTCCAACCGCTAGGCCGAACCGGTTTGGCGTCGGTTCAATTTAATCCGAACAATCGCCATCAACGCCTATTTAAAGGCTGCCTCTCATCCCATTTCAGTATCCTCTTTCCCGAGTTGCTACCGCCGTTCTGCTTCTGCATTTTCGATCATCATCTCCGGCGAAATTTGACACGGGCTTTGATTCACTGTGTGTGCAGATTGATATGCTTCTTCTGCACACGGCAATATCCTGGAGGCAGATGTCCATCCAAACGCAAGCACCGAGGCATGACCGTAATCTGTCTTAAGGAGACAACGTCCAACGTTGGACTCGATTGCATTATTTTGCATATGTTCTGTTCTGCAACTATTCTGTAAGCTTTAATTCGTTCGGTTCTTAAAGCAATGATTAATTCTATCCTGTTTTTCATTAACACAGTTTGTTTCTGTTTTAGTGTTTTGTCTATGTATCTTTGTTTTAGTTCTGATTTTTTTGTCTTTGTATATCCAAATAAGATTTCAAAACATTTTTTGTTATCTGCCACTGTTTTACAAAACAGTGTTCTGTTTTTTTTTTTACATGTTATAAATTTTTTTATAAAACTATTTATACGTTAGTTTTATCTACATCAGCCATTAAAATTTTTACATAGATAAAACAGATTCCATAAATTCTGTTTCTGTGTTCTGAATTTTTTAATTTCAGATTGTTGTTTTTAGAATATTCAAAGCCAACAGATAGAGTTTGCTTCAGACCTATTGGTTCATATCTCTTTTGGAATCAAGTTTTTATCTTTTTAGAACAAGTATGAGTAAAATTGGTACAATAAAATTTAATCCCATCTTGCATTGTGAAAATCAAACATATTATTAGTAATCTATTAAGTAATCCTATGCAAATCAAACATGAACCTAACTAATCCATCCTCATTACTAATCTAGCCTAACTCACAATCCTTACACTAATCTCACATCTTTATTAATTTCACTCAACTTATATTGATTATCCAAGGATACCTTAAATCTAAGTTATTAATATAGTCCATATGTTTCTATATATAGCAAATTAATATTTCTTATCCCATTGAAATGGGATGAGATATCACAATTCCCCCACTTAAAGACTCACATTACCTAGGTTATTTCCCTAGTCGTCATTACAGATAACAGTTCACTAACGAACACAAAACAGCACATTAGCATGCACATAGAAGGTGTATTATCCAGATCTATACGACTATACACCTCTCCAGAGCCTCTCTTACTCTAAGCACAATACTATAGTGCCATTTGTGGGACCAAATTTAGCTACGGCACCCCTTGTAATGACTTAAGTGAACTACTGGCTTAGTAACTTAAATGAAGAACTTAACAACATGACCTAAAAACTTAAAAGTTAACTTATTAGTAGTATCAAACATACTTTTATATATTTCAAATTAATATTTCTTATCCGGGTTGATCCAAAACAAAAATTTAATACATGAAGAATATTGATTTTATGCAAAATCAACACCCACAAAGGCCATTGTGTGTCTCCTTGAAACTGCATGTGTGCACTGGAGGGGACATCTCTCCCTAGAAAGTAATAGAAAAGGGATTTACTTGTAGATCCTTTTGGGTCCTAAGATGCATTGAAAAAATAGGGTTCAAGAGTCTATTATTCGTCATTTGAAGGTTCAACATACTTATGTGGATAGTGCCATTGACAATCCTCTTTACCTTGATGAAGTTACAAAATATCGTTTCCATTTGACCTTTGCAAGGGTTTGGATTGAAATTAGGGCAAACAAGGAAGTTCAGAAATCTTTTATACTCAATTTGGGGTTATGGGGATCCTTACAAGATTAAAGTGGAAATTCCTTGGAAGCCGTAAGCGTGTGAAGAGTGTAAAGTTTTTTGCCATTCTCCCAAGTCTTGCCCTAAGAGGATGGCTCATGTTTCGAGTAGCTCCAAATGCACTTAAGTTTGGAAAGTTAAGGAAGAGAGCCGAAAGTGGTGAAAGTGAGAATAAGTTAAAAAGGGAAAAGGTAAGGATGTTGATATGGCTCCCCTCATCAGTAGCGAAAAGTAAAGTATTTTTCCATCTTCTTAACTTTTTTGATGTTCTTTCTTCAAGTTCTCCTAAGGATGAGGACTTTTGCAACAAGGATGTGGAATATTCGAGTTTGCCTCTAGAAGCCGAGACAACTCCTCCAAAGGAGAGAGAAAAAGCAAGAAGGTATGCCTTACCGCAATTCAAGTGGTCTCTCCTTTCCCATGAGAGGGATCGCAGAGACCTCTCCATCATTCAAGGATGGCCCTGAGGTAGCCTTACGTCGAGCTACTCGTCTTATAGGACCCCAAAGACTCAGCAATTTCATCGGTCCTTAGAAGACTCCGTGTTCAAGAAATGAGAATAACAAAATACTCCTTGAGAAAATTGAAAACCTTAGAATTGTTAAAGAAAAACTAAACCCCTTTCAAGCCTAAAAGATCTGGTCGAATTTCTTAAGTATTTGTCTAACTGTGGGCTTTCTTCTCCGGTCGTGAGAAATTTTTTCCATTAGCTATGTGGGCTTGTGAGAGAATATCTTTATAGTTAGACTTTTAACGTGTTTATATTGTTTCGGAACCATCTTTTTGTTTACTCCTTGGGGGATTTGTATTGAGCTTCGGTTGTCTTCTCCGGTGGTCATTTTTGGTATCTACTCTAAATACTTACCCTCCCAAAAAAAAAATAGAGAAAAAGGATAAAGTGTGCAGAAAGATAGCGTTTTACGAGTTTAACCTGGTCTAAGATCCCCCGTTTGGCGGTTTCCTCCCAAAATCGAAGTATAGAGAGCGCGATGCCGCCGGACAAGGCAGTGGCGACGATGTCGCTGATGACCGAGTTTCCCGAAAACATCGATGCCGCCGGCGCTAAAGTGAGATTCCAGCGAAGTCTGCGGGGCTTCGAGGGACGAAATCTGACTCCGAAACCGTAGAAATTGACGATTGCGACGGCGAAAGAATGGGGAGCGGTAACAGGACGGCCACGGAGAGTTGAGATCGGAGTATAATTCCTGAGTAAGTCTACTTGCGCAGATGGCAAGCACATACACAGACACAGATGGGCCATTCAGTTCACCGTTTGGCTCTGCTTCATTAATTAAACTAAGGTGTTGTTTGTAATGTTTGTTTATTTATTTATTTATTTTATTTTTAATAATTTTTTTATTATTTAATTAAATTATTATAATTTTTATATTTTTTCATCAGCATGACTCAAAGAAATCTTTTTTTAAATAAATACGTAAAAAATTTTAAAAAACAAAAATAAGTTAATAAGTCAAATTTAATATTTTTTTATTTTTGTCTTTAGTAAGTTTTTTTTATCTTTTGATTAAAATTTTTTATTTTTTAAATTTATCTCACTAAGTCAATTTGAAAATGTAAATTTTTTTGCTTAAAAATGAAATATTTTAAAAAAAAGACAAGACTAAGCAAAAATTTTAAAATTTAACCCAAACAAGTACTATGCTTTCTTTTTATTTTAAATGAAAAATAAAACCCAACCCCAATTCACATAAAGTAATTATTTAGTAGTCTCAAAATATCATGTAATAATGTCTATGTAGTGTTCTTAAATTATGACGTAACGAAAAATATTTTAAGTGAAACAATATTAACTTATTCAATAAAATTCTATTTGGAATGTTTTTTGCTACATCATGTGATAAAAATACCACATAAACACTATATATGGTGTTATGAGATTACCGAATAATAAAAAAAATTTACTTTTACAAATTAACTGAGCGAGATAAATTTAAAAAACAAAAAATTTTAATCAAAAGGTGTACTGAATGGCCTATCTGTGTTTGTGTTTGTGTTTGTACTTGCTATCGCAAGTAGATTTACTCATAATTTTCAGCCGAGGTATGACACGGCTCAAGCTGACTCCAACGAAGACAGAGGTTTGTGTAGCCATCAATACGGCCATGTTTGGTTCCTATAGATGCCACCTCGCCGTCAAGTGGCCATTATTACCGTGGAATTTTTAAAAAAAAATTTATAAAACAAGGAATTCAAAAAACTATTCTAAAAAAATTTAGAGCTTTGGATGGTTTTTAAACTTGATTTTTAAAAAATTTATTTTTTTAAACTTGATTTTTAAAAAAGTGAATGTATTTAGAAAAATTTGCAAAAAAATAGATGTTAGAAAAAAAAATAACTTTTTTTAAGTTGTCTTGAAAATCGTGCAAAATAAAATTCGAAACAAACCAATTTAAAAGTTGATTTTTTTAAAAAAAACTAACATTTTTCTTAACTCCAAACAGTGCCTTAGTTGGCATCACGTCATTATTGTAGGAATCGCTTTTTAAAATTTTCTCCCTCTGGCCTCTTTTCTTTACTTTTCTTTTTTCCTCTCTGGCTCAATATTTAAGGCTTTTCATTCATACCTCCTCATTACTCATTTTTCTTCTCTTTCTTTTCTATCGAATATTAAATTATTATTAAAAAAATTTAATATTAAATTTATATTACTTTTAAATTAGTTATCTTATTATAAATAATAAAATTAAAAATTAATTTAGAATAATTAATTAAAATATTATATTAGATAAATACTTACATTATATTAAATTATTTATTATTGAATAGTCTTTTTTCTAAAAACATATATGTACGAAATATATATATATATATATATAATATTTTATAGTAATAAATTTAAAATAACGCCTACTTTTTCACCAGTGCCGGCACATATAGTAAATAATAGAACTACTGATGTGCAACAAAACAAGATTTGTGCTTTAAAATAGTATTTTTTATTTAATTTTATAATTAAAATATTTATATTATAGATCTCATCAACAATATTATAAAGTCATAAAATCAAATTTATTAAACAGTATTAGTCAATTAATCTAATTACTTTTGTTTTACTAAATAAAAAATTAATATAATTTTTTTAGAATAAACCGTTAAACAATTGTTTATCTGCTAACTATGACCACTTGATCTGGTCATACTTAATAGATCGTATGGGCTATGGCTGGCTATGTCCAAAATTGTTTAACTGCTAACAATTTGTGTGCGATACAAACTGACTCGGCTTGTGCGGCACAATTAGGATCAGATGAACTGACCAAATATTGATGAGTCCAAACAGAGTATGGACCGGATTCCTTATCTTCCAAATTCACTGGACGCTCCTTATTTCGCCGCCGAATACTTGCAACCACCAAGAACACCGTTAGCGCCTACCGGCCGGTTATGACCGGGAGGCATTCCGATGCTCAAGTTAGATATCTCTATGAGAGATGTCTAAGCAAGAGTTTTTTGGCCTAAGAATTGCGTACCTGGTGATGTAGGAGTGCCTCTATTTATATATGGATCAAGACTGGTAGAGGTTGAATCCTCTTAGGATTTTGCCTCCTACCAGTTATGATTTATTTCCTATCTTGATGTGATATGATTCTAATTTGCTTCTATTCTTTTCATCCGACCAAAATCGTATTGGGGAAGGTATCTTATTGAGATATCTTTCCAATTGAGGGCCCGACATGAGCTTCCCCTGGTCCTGGCTGACCCTATCTGGGGTGGGCTGGACTAGCAGGGCCCGAACAATAATGGTTCGGGCTTCTTCGAGCACTTGGGCAAGTTCGTTTCGGGCTGGTCTTCCTTTTTGGGTCTTGGGTCCCAACTGTTTGGT
>JAOTRH010174614.1:0-12262 GCA_034768845.1 Heliamphora exappendiculata | reverse complement strand
TATATATATATATATATATATATATATATGTAAGAGGTGTATCCAAATCTGTATTTTGGAAAAAAAAATTAGCAGTCCAATAAAGTGATCAGTTTTACCTTCACAAGTTTGTTGGCTTGTTTGATTTCTCCTGAAAAAAAATGTGAAGTTTGTTTTTTCAACTCTTTTTAAGTTTTATTGATTTGGAAATTCATGCTTTTTGTTTTAACATTGGCTTTTTGCCCGGCCAGTCATGCCTCCTACTTTACATAATAGTTTTAAAATTTTTGTGTTTTTTATTTTTATTTTTAAGTGCATCTAATGTAGACACACCTAAAAAGCAAATAAAATGATAATATCATGAATAATATAAAAAATTAAAATATCTAACACTAATTTGGCTCCTTTTTTTTTAGAAAAAAAAATCATCCTTAATAAACTTCTTTAAAAAAATATTGTAAAAAATTTACTCTTTTTGCTATTATTTTTAAAAGTTGATAGAATGGGTCTGGTATCTACTATGTGATCATCATTTTATACTCAATCAATATAGAACTATATACTCTAACACTCCGACTTACGAGTTTAGTGCAACCATTATACGGGTATGTTGCGTGTAACTTCTTTCTTTGGACAATATCATCATGCAACTATTTTCATGAATTTGTCATCATTGGGTGAGAGTTTGTTTTATATTTTTTTTAAAAAAAAAATTGATAGAATGGGTCCACTCTAATACTATATAAAACATTGTAGCTAATCTAAAAGTTTAAGTTATTAAATAGAAATGGGTCAATCTAGTATTTTCATAAAACAATATTTAATATTCTTCCATACAACTCGCAAATATTCATACCCAATACATGTATTCATTCGTTCAAATCGCAAATATTCATTCAAAATAATACTCCATACATAAATCTAGCAACCTTCTACATATCCATACAAAGTTTCAATCAAAAGAAAATATTCATTTAAAGTTTCAAAACAAGATTCAATCTTTCAAACATCATCTAAAGTTTTAAAAAGACATTCAAAATGAAAATCTGATAATCAAACTGCTTTAAAGAACATAATAGAATCATATTCGAATTGGGGCCAATACTGTCGCATATTTGCAAAAGAAAAAAAATAAACCATGGTAATTTATTATATACACAGATAAATATCTAATACCATGATATAAAGAAAAAATACTAAATATTTAAAATGTGTTGAGTTTCTATTTTTTTTAAAATAAAAACAAAGAACATCCAGTTGCGTATTATTGAAATAACTTATGTTTTTATTTGTTTAACCTCTTAGTTAGTGGAGATACCAAGTTGTGTTCTCCTTACAGTAGTTATGACCCGTGACTAAAGTAACTTCTAACACAGTTTAATCATAACAAAAATAATAAATTAATTTTCAATAACTTATGTTTTAAATAGTTGATAACTTTTAAAATATTGATGAACTTAGTAAATATTCTAACATTGATTGGCATCATAAACGAGCTGAATGATCGTGTAGGATCTTTGTCAAGATACCCTGGAGTTTATCAATTTATCTTTGCTGTGCTTCACGATGAGCCTGTTGCTCATCGCGCTCTCGCTGCGCATGCTATTGTTCACGCTCTCTTTCCCGCCCCTCTCGAAGTGCTTCCATCTCCAATTTAAGTATTTGTAACTCAGCTTCACGTGCTTGTAATTCAGAATCAGATTTAGAGGAGAAACAGGGCTTCGGCCGAACCCCAAATCCTCGTAGGTAATCTTTTCGCTATCTAAGCACTATTCTCGAAATGGCTTCTTGTGGCATAGCTAGGTACTCCAGACTGGGTAGCATCATCTCTCAATCTCAACATCTCTACCTGTTATTATAAAAAAAAATAAAAAAATAAATTATATTTTGCAATCATTAAGAGAATAATGACAATATAATAGTTAAATACATATATATGTAGCAATGCATATTCATGACTTATTCATTCTTTGGTCTTCCTTGACTTATGCAAAGTCTCGTAAAAATTACAAAAATCAGGTAATTGACCGCCATTTGCAAAGTCTCGTAAAAATTACAAAAATCAGGTAATTGACCGCCATTTGCATCTGCATGAGAATTTCACTTTAAAGTGTAATGAAATTACTAAATAATAAAAGTGATAATAAGTGCATTTACAAGTTATATACTAATGTAAAAATGTTTTACCTGAATCGACATTATTGCTGAAAATGACTGAGACCCTGTAATATGATTATAAGGTACCTTCTACCTGTTATTTTTCTCAGCTATTGACTGTTTCTACAAATACATTAACACTTGTTAAATATAAATGACAAATGAAAATTTAATTTTAGTGAGTATTTATTTTACCTCAAGTTTTGAATCTGTAAATACAGGATCAATCAAGTACTTCCAACCATATTTCTCCACCCCCATGTATGAACAACCATACGAGTCGACACTATTTCTCCACCCCCATGTATGAACAACCATACGAGTCGACACTATCATGAGAAAGATTGAGAAAGTTGTTCTTCATCTTGCATTTCCAATCTTTGTAAATATGATAACATTTTGAGTTAACAATCTTCTTCGCTAATTCGTTGTCATTATTTTCAGTAATAATTTGAAATTTATCTTACAAGCATAATAAATGAATTTAATCAATTAAATTAGTAACTATTAGAAGCATAATAATTACGTTAAGAAATTAACAATTATTACCCGAAAGGCCTATATGATGGCAGTTTTAATCCCATGATCAACATCACGTCAACTATGCTTGAATTCTTCAATTGGACACATCCTTCTAATTTGAACCCCCAACTCATTTGCTGCTGCAATGGTATTTGTCCCATAGAATGCCTTCATTTTGTTGTGAATTACAATTGGTAGCACTGTCCCACCATTTTGTCCAACTATTTTATCTACATTTCTTATGTGTACGTCCACGAGCATACTTAGATGAAGATGCAACTGATAAAACAACAAAACAAGTAACAAATTACTTAGCTAAATGAGGAAGTTATTGATAGCTTGTTTTGTTGCTTTAGAAGTTACATCTCGAGCTTTTAAAAAATGTTCTAAGTATTTAAGTTTTGAATAATTTTGGCAAAATTTTCTTTATTTTTGGAATAATTCAAACGGTATAACCATCTTAAAAAATGAACGGTAATAAATCCAAGCAAAACAATAATTCACATACTAATAATCGTGATATTCTATTACATACACACTTTTCATCTTTCCCCACTAACAATTATAGATACAAGATCTCAATATTGAACAATTTTAGATACTATATTTTAATAGTAAAAATGAAAAGCATAATTAAGAGATAGTTACTACTTTCTAGTTCAGTATTCAAAAAGTTATAATCCAAAAGTAAGCAATGATATAGGCATATCAAAACATTTGAAAGTAAATCCACACAAGACGAACATTTTTTTGAAGAAAGTAAAGTAACTAAAGCAATTTAATACATAAAGTAAGATGAGGTTACTTGTACAACTCGTTTGTGTATTAGGAATAGGGAGAGATAGTGCATTAGCTTTGAAAGGAGATGGGGCAACTGTTAAAACAACAAAACAAGTAGAAAAATTCTTAGCCAGATAAAGAATGAATAAAATAAAAACCAATAAGTACTAGCAAGCTTGAAATAGATATACATGTTTTGGTTAGGTTTTAACAGAAAATAGTCTAAGTATTTAAAATGTTTTAATTGCTTGTTTTGTTGTTTTAGCAATTACACTCCAAACTTTTAGAAAATGTTCTAAATATTTAATCTTTGAAAAATTTTGACAAAATTTTCTCTATTTTTCGGATAATTCAACGGTATAACCGTTTAAAAAAATAACTTGTAAAACTCCAAGAAAAACAATAATCCGCATACTAACAATCGGGATATTCTATTACATCCACACTTTTCATCCCCACCAATAATTCTAGATGACAGATCTCAACATTGAACAATTCTAGATTCAAGTTTTTAATATTCAACAATTTTAGATGCTAGATTTCAATACTAAAAATGAAAATCATAATTAAGAGACAGATACTACTCTCTCCTTCAGTATTCAAAAAGCTATAATCCAAAACTAAGCAATGATATAGGCATGTCAAAACATTTGAAAGTAAATTCACACAAGACAGCATTTTTCTGAAGAAAGTAAAGTAACTAAAACAATTTAATACATAAAGTAAGATATGGTTACATATACCACTCGACTGTGTAATAAGAACAGGAAGAGATGGTGCATTAGGTCTAAAAGAAAATGGTACAACTACTAAAATAACAAAACAAGTAGCAAATTACTTAGCCAAATAAAAAAGTTATGGAATGAGACAAAAACTTGTTTAAATAACACGATTTGAAATGTCTAAATCTAGTGATGCTATTTATAAACAGCCTTAATGGGAGGACTATTTATTTGGTTTTAATAGGTACGTAAAAATGTATTTTCATTTTTAGGACCTTTTGTAAGTGTTAGGTTTGTGAAGGAAGCAATCTGTGACATCCCTCTTATTTGGGCTAAAAGCACATGGCAGTTGAACTGAGATGGTTTTCTTGTCTACTTCAAACTATTTTTTGATGTTGCAATGAGAACCTGTGGCTGTAATGGGCATGCCGATTCTCGTGATCCAATGTCATTAGAAAAGATTCCTAGGATATAGAGTGAATTTGGTTAAGCTCTTTGACATCGACACAGCTCCAACTTAGTGTGTTGATCGAACAAAGACTGAAATAAAAACAAGAGAATTAAATTAAAAACCATTAAAACTAAGAATAGTAAAACCCCACCTCGAGATCCAGCTGAGACAGAAAAAGACAGTGCATTAGGTCCAAAAGGAGATGGTGTAACTGCTATATCTCCCACGCTACTGTTGATGATATTTGGGATAGGAAGTTGCTCATATTGGCGTTGGTGCAATGCCTTTGGTGCATTTTCTGCCCGTACAATTTCTCGGCTACCAAATTTCTTTTCTAGAGGCATTTGACATAAAAAATAAGTAATAAATTACTACACATGTAATACACGTAAAAAAATAGAAAACAAATTATTGGTTGATATTATACATAACACATATTACCTTATTTGTTTGAGAAGGAAATTGTTCATCTTCAGTGAAAGAACTTAATACTTTCCCACCATCGGGTGGTTGATACTCATCGTCGTCATCAGAACAACCTGTTAGCTCAAGAATTTTTTATTTAAATTTTGATAATTTTCATAATTCAGTTTCTAAGAATAAATTGATTTAAATGAATAATATTTTCAAAAAAGTAGTGTTGACACAAAATGAACAAATGAATTGACATCTTTAGCCATACGAGATGACTCATCTCTCAATGGATTAAATACTTAAGTATTCTTGAATAAGAATATTTTATGTTGAACTCAATTGATAATTGAGTCAACACTTTAAAGCAAAGAATACTTGAACATCTCAAGTATGTCAACACTTTTGAGCAAATAAGTTGACACCCTAACTTATCCGTTAAAGATGTTTTAGGTATCAAAAATTAGTGTCGACACAAATAGATTTTGGGTCAATACAAAAGAACTGAAACTCTCTATACTAAAAAGAGTCGACACAAACTGAGTTTGAATTGACACAAAAGTGGTTCCTCACTTTTCTTATCCGAAACTTTGATTTGATACAAATGGCAACTGAGTCGACACAAATGTACTGAGGCCACCTGCAGAATTTTGTGAGTCAACACAAATTGAAGACGAGTCGACACAAAAATCTCAAGCCCACCTGAAAAAATTTTGAGTCGACACCAAAGTTCAAATGAGTTTACATGAATCTCCCGAGGGTTCTTGCAAAATTTTAGTGTCAACACCAAGGCAATATGAGTTGGCACAAATTACTCTCTACGGAAACATGAAGAACAATTTAGTCGACACCAAAACTAAACGTGTCGACACCGTTGTGTTGATGAGAAAGATTACAAAAATTGTGTCGACCCCTCCGAAGATCAGAGTCGACCCAACCACTTGAAGAACCATGCCCTAGATATTTTGTGTCGACCCAAAAACTTTTGTGTCGACACCTGCGACGGAAATTCAAATTCGCGACAGAGTTCAACAGTTGGAATTTTTGCATTAATTTCTTTCACCGACCTCCAACGGTTATGAAGACTCAAGAGCTTATATAAGGAGTTACTTCTCAGCATTTAAAATCTCTGGAAACTTACAATCACTATTCTATTGCTTGATTCAACGTCAAAATCTTCAAGCTTTCGTTTATTGTTGTAACTCCAGCTCTTGTATCTCATCTCTCTTTACCTTTCATTTATTGCCAATCAATTCTATAAAGAGAGTGAGTGATTCTCTTTGAAATACTTTATTTATTGTATGCAAGGGTGAGCCACCACTTGTCCTTTAAGTGAGTGAGTAAATCTCATAAAAGAAGAGCTCAAGAGTGATTAGAAAAAAATAAGAATTTCTTTCGTAGGATCATCTTGAGACTGTTGTAAGATTTTTGAATGTGCCCGTAAATATTCCTATCCCAGTGGATATTCTCAAGGAACATCTTGAGGTTGTAAGGCTTTTGAATGCGCCCGTGAAGCATTCTACATAGTTGAGATTTTCAAAGGGAGACTTGAGGAGTGGACGTAAACTTAGAAGAAGCCGAACCACTATAAATCTTTGATGTCTGGTTCATTCTTTCTATCCCCTAACCTCTTTAATATTTGCATTGCCTTAATCTTTGATTATCTTGTTATATTTGTTTGCCATGTTAAAAGGTTTTTGAAAAGATTTTAAAAATTGTTATTGTCTTTTTAAAACTCAATTCACCTCTCTTTTGGGTTGCCTAGAACTAATAATTAGTATCAGAGCTTGGGCTATTATTTTTGACTTAACAATCTAAGAGTTTATATGACAACCACCGGCATCAGACCTATTTAATTCGAAGGTCAGTCGACCAACAGACCTTCTTTATCCAATAGAACAAATTACAATTATTAGAAGGCTAGAATGAGAATATATATTCAAGCCGTAGACTACGACTTTTTTAGTGTTATCATTAATGGACCCAAAAGACCCACCAAGACCGTTGAAGAAATAATTATTCCTAAACCAGAAACTGAATGGACAGAGAATGACATTAGGAAAATTCTAAAGAATTCTAAAGTCAAGAATCTCCTATATTGCTTATTTGACTCCAATGAGTTCAATAGAATCTCTACATGTGATACCGAAAAAAAAAAGACAGACTTGAAGTTACCCATGAGGGTACTAATCAAGTAAATGAGTCCAAAATAAGCATGCTTGTCCACAATTATGAATTGTTTAAAATGAAGCATGATGAATTCATTTCTGATTTGTTTACTCGCTTCATTGATATTATTAATAGACTAAAATCTCTTGGCAAGATTTATACCAATGCAGAAATGGTGAAAAAAATTCTTAGGTGCATGCCTAAGAATTAGGAAGCTAAGGTCACGGTTATCTAAGAAGCTAAAGACCTCAACAGTCTCTGCCTGAAAGAACTTCTTGAATCTCTCATGACTCATGAGATAAACATCAAGATGGACGACGAGGATGACAACAAAAAGAAGAAAGGCATTGCCTTCAAGTCATCAACTCATGACGAAGAATCCGATGAAAATTCCTCAAGTGATGAGAACGAAAATATGGCCCTCATCACAAAGAAGTTCAAACAGTTTCTTAGAAATAAGAAACAATGAAAAAAAAGTTCTTCAAGAAAGAAGGACACCGAGGCGAGCCTACCAAATACAAGGATGATTCAAGTAAATTCAAAATCGATCACAAAAAAATAAAATAATTTGCTATAAATGCAAGAAGACTAAACTTGTCAAGGCTGAATGTCCTTTACTCAAGAAGCAATTTAAAAAATGGCTTCAAGAAGGCTATGATAGTCGGGTGGGGCGAAAGTGATTACAGCAACTCTGAAGATGAAAAAGAAAAAAAACGAGGTTGCAAATCTATACCTCATGGCTAAGAAAGATGATGAGGTAATCAATGACTCTTTCTCTCTTGATGAATTACAAAATGCATTTGAAGATTTACATGATGAGTTGAGAAGAATGGATGCTAAGAACTCTATTTTAAAAAAGTTAGTTATTTCCTCCTCAAGTGAAATTAAAACTTTAAAAAATGAAAAACTTGCTTTAACAAAATAAGTTTCTATTTTGAAAGATGAAAACAAAGTTTCGATTGAAAAGGTTGAAGATTTCACCAAAACTATTTACAAGTTCACTCAAGAAAAGAATAATTTAGACAAACTCCTCGGCATGCAAAAATGTATTTTCGACAAAGTTGAGATTAGGTATAAACTAAAGAAAAAAAAAATTTCTTAAGCAATATATTTGTCAAAGCATCTTCTAATTATACAAATATTACATGTTTTCATTGCTACGAACATGGACACACTGTCATACATTATCCACATAAAAAAAATTTCTAATCTACCTGTCAAGAAGATTTGGGTTCCTAAGGGAACACATCTTCAAGAAACTAACTCTAAATGACCCAAGAAGATTTGGGTACCAAAAATTAGAAATTGATTCTCCTTGCATGTATGTTTCAAGTCTTCATTCAAGAAGGGGATGTAGTACCTTGACAGCGCTTGCTCAAGACACATAATAGGCGATCAATCTATGTTTGCATCTTTCAAACCAAGAGATGGTGGATTTGTAACATTTGGAGACAATAGCAAAGGAAAAATCATAGGAATCAGTTGTATCAGTAAAATTCATTCCCCTTCTATTGAAAATATTTTGCTTGTTGATGGTTTCAAATATAACTTTTTTAGCATAAGCCAACTTTATGACAAAACCCACAAGGTTGTCTTTGATCATGTTAAGTGTGTTATTGAAGATTCAACCAATAAAAAAATTAATTTTGAAGGTCATTGGCATGAAAATGTTTACACATTCACTCTAAATGACCTTTTTAAAAATGACACCAAGTGCTAAGTCGCCTTGAGTGATAATAGTTGGTTGTAGCATAGAAGGTTTGGACATGCACACATGAACTTGATTTCTAAAATTTTGAAAAAGAAATTGTTGATTGGATTACCACAAATTAAATTTTAAAAAGACAGTGTGTGACGCATGTCAACAAGGCAAACAAGTTAGAAGCTCTTTTCATTTCAAAAATGAGATTTCAACTTCTAGGCCCTTAAAACTATTGCACATGGACTTATTTGGTCCAATAAGGACTTTAAGCCTTGGAAGCAAGAAAAATGCCTTTGTTATTGTTAATAATTTCTCTAGATATACTTGGGTGCTTTTTTTAGCTCATAAGGATGAAATTTTTGCGTCTTTTGCAAAACTGTCTCAGAGAATTGAAAACTAAAAAGATTTTTCAATCACAAGTATCCAAAGTGATCATGGTAAAAAATTTGAAAACAAAAATTTTAAAAATTTTTGTAATAAAAATAGTATTAACCATAACTTCTCTGCTCCTCTAACTACTCAACAAAATAGAGTTGTTGAGAGAAAAAATATGACATTAGAGGAAATAGCTAAAATCATACTCTGTGAAAATAATCTACCATAATATTTTTGGGCCAAGGCTGTCAACACAGCTTGTTTTATCGTGAACAGAGTCATGATAAGAGCCTCTCTCAAGAAAATCTCATATGAGCTATGGAATGGAAAAAATCCTAACATTAGCTATTTTTGCGCTTTTGGGTGCAAGTGTTTTATTTTGAACAACAACAAAGAACTTTTAGGTAAGTTTGACGCAATATCTGATGAAAGTATTTTTTTAAAATATTCTTTATCTAGCAAAGCTTATAGAATTTTCAACAAAAAGACTCTAGTTGTTGAAGAATCTAGACATGTTGTTTTTGAAAAAGTTAACCTTGGTTCTTTAAAGAATTTTTGTGAATATAACTTGATTGACATAGAAAAATGTGATGAAGGCATCTTTATCAAAGAAAAGAAAAAAAGCAAATCAAGAGGAAGCTTCATATCCTCAACAAAATGAAGTCCAACAGGCTATGGATCTTCAAATCCTTAAAATTTTGATTTGCCTAAGGAGTAACGAAATGCTCATGGTCACCCAAAAGATCCTATTATTGGTGATCCATCTCAAGGTATCAAAACTCGATCTTATCTACATAATATTTGTGGTAATCTAACATTTCTTTTCCAGACTAAATCAAAATATTTTGAGAAAGTCGAAAACGATGAGTTTTGAACCTTAGCTATGCAAAAAGAATTTAATCAATTTGAAAGAAATAAGGTTTGGACTTTAGTCTCAAGATCAAATGAACACTCTATCATCAGTATAAAATAGATTTTTAGAAACAAGATGGATAAGAATGAAGTAGTTCTTAGGAACAAAGCTTGATTGATAGCCCAATGTTACAATTAAGAAGAATGTATCGATTTTGATGAGACTTTTTCTCTTGTGGCTAGGCTTGAAGCCATTAGAATGTTGCTTATTTTTACATGTTTTAAAATTTTTAAACTCTATCCAATGGATATCAATAGTACCTTTTTAAATGATTTTATCTCGGAGAAAATTTTTTTGAAACAACCTTCTGACTTTAAAAATTTAGATTTTTTAAATCATATTTACAAACTTATCAAGAATCTTTATGGTTTAAAGCAAGCACCTAGAATATGGTATGAAAGGCTAAGTAAATTCTTGATTGAAAATGAGTATAATATAATATATATGCAGCATAAGGTTAGGAATCTAGGGTGGTTCTGGTTTTTTCCTACTAGGCCTTGAAGCTCTTAATATTTGGTGCTAGGTGAAAATGACGTCGTAGAGGAGAATAGCAAGGGATGAAGTGAAACCAAAGCTCATCTAGAGTTGGCTAGTCAACTTGTCTTATTGGGCGACCTTGACTTTTGAGTAGTTATAATAAGAAGCAGCTTTACATTCTTGAACTTTTATTTGGATCGATCTATAATTATTGATTTTCTCAAAACTTTTATGTTAAATCGGTATTCGATACTTCTAAAATATATATATATACATATATATATATTATTTTATCTACTATCAAAACTTAAGCCAAGTCTTTTATTTTCTAATTGATTCCTCCAAAGAGTTGCAGTGAGCCCATCTTGATGATTTCATTTATTCATATTATAAATCTTATTAAAAAGACTATTCGTGCGAAAATTAAGTTCGAAATTGAAAACTAGATTATTAGATCGCATTAATTCCTAAAAAAAATATACAATTTATTCTCAAAATTATACCTTCTATCTATTTTTTTAAAGATAAATGTGTTTCGAATGTGTAGTTATCAATGTCCAATCAATTTAATTTTTTTGTACATATAATCTTCGTGGTTAGCTTTATAATATGAATAGTTTAAATCATCAAAGTGAGCCACCAAAGATATCAAAAACAAAAAAAAAATACAAATCTTTCCATTTTCTTGAAAATTAGAGAGGAGCAAGATCCAAATTTGTATAGTACTACTAAACCTTGTCATGTTGAAACTCTAAATAAATGAGACATTTTTTAAACAAATGAGACATTTTTTAAACAAATGAAATATTTTCAGTGATTACACAAATGGAACAACGGTATATTTAGAAAATGTACTTAATTCAACATGCATTGATAGCAAAAAATGAATCGTTTTTTTTGTTTTTTTAAAGAAAACAAGGTAATAGTTTCTAAGAGAATGAGACAACCTTTTATTCCGTAAATGACATTAAATGCGACTATGAGTACGTATTTTATGGAGGTATTGTCTCTAGTAAATTTGTCATCATCGATCATGATATTTTCTAGATTTTCAACTACCTCGCATTGAATTTATCTTAATCTCTCTTGATGATGATTCTATTCTATACTACTTGATTGTAAGTTTGATTTTTGGGAATTCCATTGATAATAACAATTTTTAAAAAGGGCAATGTTTCAATTATTTGGGAACTCAAATTTGTGGTAATATCAATTGTGAATTATATATAATATTGGTATAATAATAAGATATATATATATATATATATATATAATCCTCTACCTTCTACTAACTTTGTATAAGTTTTTTTGCAGTAATACAAGTTTATGTTTTGTGTGTGCTTCGGTTTATATATTACTCTGGTTAATCTTTATTGGGCAATGGTCACAGTAACTATCATCATCGTATGTCGACTTATTTGTATTATTTGATAATCAGTTTTGCCATTTAAATTCTATTTCACTAAATTTGAGCCATTAAAAAAATAAGAAATTTTCATTTATTTTTTTTAAAATTGTAAATCTATTGGTGTTAGTCTTGAATAATAATTTCGTGTTACTATATATATATATATATATATATATATATATATAATAGAGTGAAT
>JAOTRH010174603.1:0-12263 GCA_034768845.1 Heliamphora exappendiculata | reverse complement strand
TATATGTGTGTGTGTGTGCGCGCGCGCGCGCGCACTAAAAATATACACACCAAAAAAAAATTCCTATAAAAAATGCCATCTTCTCTTCTAATGCTTTGTTGATTTTTACAAGATTTGATAAAATATAATTTTAATACATAGAATGTCCATATGAAATATTTAAAGAATGACAAATGACAATTAAAGACAAGAGCATGGCAATTAGAGAGAATTACTCAAATGATATTTGGCATTGTAGGAACAATTTTTGTTTAAAATAGTTATTAGTAGTTTTTTGTAGTTATTTTTAGAGTATTTTCCCCTTATAAATGGGTGTATTGTGTACATTTTAAAGGATGTTTTAATTTCACTTCAGCAATTCAACAATAGATTTTATTTACGAAAAATTAGTGAACAGTCCAATTTATAAGCCGCTTACTGTTTTTCATCTAGTATAAAAAATTTTAACGCGTAAGGTCCATCCGCATAAAAATTTTAACGCGCAAGGACTTTTTGAAATAAAAATACCCTAGAACAGATAAATTTATCTGTGTGCCTTGCATAAACACACATGTTTTGAAAGGCACAAATAAATTTATCAATGTACCTTACACATGTTTTGGAATGCACACATAAATTTATCTATGTGTTTTATATATGTTTTGAAAGGTATATATAAACTTATCTGTGTGCTTTACACATGTGTAAAGCACACAGATAAATTTACCTGTAAAGCCCATGTGTATGTATAAAGCACACAGATAAATTTACCTGTGTGCCTTACACATGTTTTGAAAGACACAGATAAATTTATCTGTTTGGAGGGTATTTTCGGGAGAAATCGTGCAATTGGATCTCACGCGTTAAAAAAAATGATGGACATTATGCGTTAAAACTTATTTTTTTGGACTTTTCGCTGAAAGTCCCTTCTATTTAGGAGCATGAGTAGTCTAATTTAAATCTTAGAAATAGCATAATATAGATTGTTTTTCAAATATTTTTAAGAGAGAGTGTTCAACATTTGCCGACTAACCGCTAATAAATGACAATATTTTTTTTGTATCACTGGGTTTATTTTCATGAAGATCAATAAAAAAATTTATTAGTCTTCAATGTTTTTTTTTGCCATCATTTCTTAGTTTAATTTTGTATTTTTATATTCAATGAAATTCTGAAATAAGACAAAAAATCATGAATAATCGCTTGTACTTTAATTGTCCTAAATAATATTTTCCTATCCATATCATTGACAAAAATATATATATATTTTTAATATTACGCGCGCACACACATACATATATATATATATATATATATATATATATATATATTTACACACGCACACACAAACATGTGGGTAACATAACAACTATATGATAAAAATCTATAGAAGTTTAAATAAGAAAAAAGGAATAGAAGGGGAGAAAAGTATATTTCCTACCTATGCTGTGATGTAAGATCAGGCAGCAACTCTGCTTAGATCCGGGTAATGCTGTGATGTAAGATCAGGCAGCAACTCTGCTTAGATCCGGGTAATGTTAGAATTCTATCAATGTCTCGTATTAAATATGGTGGGCCTAATAGAATGCCTATAAGGCAATTTGAACCACAATATCCAATAAGAAATCTTTCCAACAATTCCGCTGACATTAGGGCAGCACCCTTGCTAGATCTGAGTATTTTTGGGCTATTTATGGGTAGAGGGTCTTGGCTAGAAATAAGCAAAATTTTACTTTTCTATAGGATAGGGTTTCACTTGAGAGAGAGAGAGAGAACACTCAATTAGCTATTTCAAAAAAATGTTCTGAACACACTAGGTAGCGCTATTTTTATAACTCAAAACTAGTGAAGAGCTGGCCGGGCATATGAGGTCGGAATCCACGTATCTTCCTTCTATTGGTTGCTTCAACGGCACTCAGATGAAAAATTTTGGAATTTTTCTAATGGATAAAATTAAAAGCACAGTATAAAATTTGATATGGTTTTGATCCTAAAAGAAAGTTACCTAGACTATTTCGACGATCCATGCATAATCGTGGTCTCTATTTTGTTCACATTGGCCTAAATTGGCATGTACAATATTTGCATATTTCTAGTCAACATTTTTCAGTGTGATCTTGCGTTAGTCAAATAAATTTAGTTTAGCACGAAACTTGACATGTGAGTCAAGTCTTTGATATAGAATTTTTGGTGTAAACTTTTTTAGTTAACATCACCTCGAGCAGTGAAAAAAGATACAATGTGTTTGAACCGAAAAGACTACTAATTAAATTAGAGACAAATCTGATCAGAAAGTAAGTATTGAAGCTTCGTTTTTCGAAGACCAACGCAACCGTTTCATTTAATTTGGAAAAATCATTCAAAGATTACTCTATTGATGAGAGTAAACTTAAAATGGGTTATCGGGCTTTCTTAGGGAGTAAATCTGTATTTTGCGCTTTTAAGCTTAAACGCGCGTATTGACGTTTCAAGATTCCTAAGCATAACTTATTGAGAAACTAAAATTTTGAGAATATTATCCTTTTTTTTTAATTTTTGAAAGATAATTTATCATATGTGATCGTATCAAACTTGATGTCATTATTCTCTATCGTTGGATGCAGGTGATCCAAGTGTAGGTTTATCTAATTTTGTGAGCACATCATCTTCAATAGCTTTGATCGAATTTTCTAGGTGGAATCGTCTTGGATTTTTTCTCGATCCCTAGTAACAAATATTAACTATTATCAATATTCTTTCTAAAACTATTTACTAGATAGACAAATGGAATGTCAGCAAGAACTAAAACCCTCTTAACTAATTTACCAATGTTGTGGAATGGTAATTACCCCCCCCAAAAAAAAATTGTGGTATGGTGGAATAGTAACTCAAAATTCAATATTACCCAAAATTAAATGTTAGTGCCTTGCTTATGGTGCAGGTTGAAACCTGCCTGATTTGTGTTCCTAGTTTTTTTTTTTTTTTGGTTAAAGCCTCAACGTTAGTTGAAGTAAAATTTTATGTTGCAATTGCCCAGTGGATGAACTTAAATTTGATGTTTTAATTACTTAAGTACACCCCTTATTTATTTGGTAGCAAAATTTATCCACGTCACAAAAATTACTAAGTACACACTTATTAATTCCACCACCTTCAATCAACTTTGATTTATGGATGCTTAATTTACAATTCCTGGTCGATTTGATTTAATTACATTTATTTTGTGTATGTTGAGAAACTATTACTGAAAATTGCAACTTTTATTTCGGAAGAATTTTACTTAATTTTTAAAACGGCATTCTTGTATGTTACTAATTTTAATCACATTAAAATCATGTAAAACCGAACAAAAAACTATTTATCTTTACTTTATTCTACTCAACCAAATATCATTTGGTAAAAAATATATATTAATAATTACATTCATAATAATTTAAATACTAATAATTCAAATATACGGCCCTCATTTGGCAACTTAGTTTTAAGCAAGACTTTTTGCGTTAAATTACTTTAAACCCAAAAAGCTATAAGCACGTTTAGAAAAAAAATGATATGGCTTTAAGCCACCTAAAAAGCCAGTTTATAACCTATGTTAAATTTTCAAAATATCCTTTAGGGCTAATCACCCCAAACGAGTAGGGTTTCATTTGAAAATAAAAATATATTCAGAAGTTCAATTGAAGTGTTAGTTTTCGTCAATTAAAGATGGGAGTAAACTAGGTCTTAAAAAATTAAAATAATATTTAATTTTTTTTAATTTTTTTTTTAATATTACAAGTAAATATAGCAAAATAAGTAAGTATTAAAGCAATGCATATATTTAAAAAATTAAGAATAGATAGATAGAATCAGATACTAAGGATTTTATAGTGGTTCGGTTTCTTTCAAACCTACGTCAACTATTCAAATTTTTCCTTGAGTATTTTTACTATATAGAATGCTTTACGGGCGCATTCCAAGTCTTTACAATTTCAAGATTTCGCTAAAGATAACGAATATTTACGAGTACATTCAAAAACTTATATCAACTTCAAGAAAATAATATGAAAATAATCTCATGTTTCTTTTTAATCTGACTTGAACTCTTCTTTAATGCGATTCATTCACTCACTCAAAAGATAAATGGTGACTTACACTTAAATATAATAAATGAAGGAATTAATGAGAAATACTAACTCTCTTTACAGAAATTGATTTACAATAAATGAAAAAGTAAAAAGAGATGAGGAGTAAGAGCTGAAGTTTCAGTAATAAATGTGAGCTTGAGGATTCTGAGTTTGATTCAAGAAATAGAATAGTGATTGTAAGTCTCCAAAGAGATTAAATGTTAAAAAAATTAGTCCTTATATAAGCTCTTGTACATTCATGATCATTGGAGGTAAGTGAGGGTATTAAATACTAAAAATTCAATCGTTGAAATCTGCTGCGAATTTGAATCTGCGTCGCATGTATTGACACAAAAGCCTTTGGCGTCGACACTAAATGTCTAGGACAAGAATCTTTAAGTGATTGAGTCGACACAATTTTGCTAAAGTTCAATTGAGTCGACACCAAACCCAAATGTGTTGACACCGTGGTGTTGGTGAAAAAGTTTGTAAAATTTGTGTCGCCACCTCAGAAGAATTGTGTCGACTCAATTGAACTTTAGCATCCGAGAAAAGCCACTTTGTGTTGACTCAATTCTTCTTTGGTGTCGACACTAAATTCTACAGGACCTCTCGAAATATTTGTGTCGACACGTTTAAACTTTGGTGTCGACACCAAAATTCTTCAGGCGGGCTCGAGACTTTTGTGTCGACTCATTTTCTATTTTGTGTCGACCCCAAAATCTGTAGATGGCCTCGATTATTTTGTGTTGACACATTTTTCATTTGTGTCGACCCAAATTTTCGAATACCAAAAGTGAGAAACACTTTTGTGTTGACACAAAATTTATTTGTGTCGACACTAATTTTTGATACCTGAAAGCAAATTCATAAAACTGTTAAAGTGTCAGACCATTTGCTCAAAGGTGTTGACACACTTAATATGCTTCAAGTATTTTTTTCCTTTAAAGTATTTAACTTAATTTTCAATTGGAGTTTAAAACAAAATATTCTCTTTCAAGAATACTTAAGCGTTTTAATCCTTTTGAGAGTTGAGCCATTTCTTTTAGCTAAAGGTGTCAACTCCAATGTTCAAAATATGTTAATACTTTCATTTTGAAAATATAAATATTATTATTTTAAATCTAGTTATTCTTAAAAAATAAATTATTAAAATTATCAAAATCAAAATAAAAATGTAATTAGCCTAACATGAAGCATTTGTATGATCAAAACTGTTCTCCGAGCTTTAGTCACTGTTCACGGACTTATTTTTTGGTGATTGAATTTTTCTTTAATTTTTATTTTATAGGTGATTAAGAAAACAAACAAGGGTAAAACTGAAAATCATTAGCAAAAAAGTCAAAAAAGGAAAGTTAGGGGTTTCCTAACTAAGCTTTTTGGTTTTTTTCAGCTTTAACAAAAAGCTAAAAGACTCAATTTAAAGTTGGTTGCCAAATAAAACTTAATTATCCCATAAAACAGTCATTTAGTTAGAATATTATCCCATAAAAACAGTCATTTAGTCATAAAAACAGTCATTAAACTGAGTCTTTCCAAATATTATTATGAAATTCAGATATTATCTACCATGATAATAATTGTGGTATATTTAGTTAGGATGAAATGGGCTTTGTACATGAGATTTGTAAAAAATATTACATACCTCTATGCTACAATAATCCCTATTTGTGGATTATTTCGCAGTATTACGATTCTATTTGGCCTAAATTTTGTAAATTTTATTTACTTTTATTTTCTTGAACTTTTCTCATTGTTTAGCAATTTTTTTTAACTTTTCTAAATCATTTAGATGAAATGAACTGAAAAAGTAAAAAGAAGAATTAAAAAATAAAAAAATTTACTAAACACGAAAATAAGTTAAAATAAGCTAATAAGTTAAATTTTATGTTGTTTATTTTTATTTTTTAATTTTTTTTTGTATTTTGATTATTTTTTTAATTTTTTTTTGCTTTTCTCGTTGAGAGCAGTCAAAAAGTATAATAATTTAATTAAATAACGAAAAATTTTATTAAAAATAATAAATAAATAAATAAATAAAATAAACTAATAAATAATTATCCCAAAAGTGGCTTAGGTATATATCCGGTGTTAACGAAACAAAACAAACGCACGCAATTTTTAAAATTGTGAAAAGGAGTGAATTTAGATTCGAAGTTGAAGTCAAAAACTCCAACTGAAAGAAAAAAAAAAAAAGGGAAGTAGAAAGCAATTGAAATCTTGAAGCTTTAAGCTCAGGCACAATCAAAGGTGAACAAAGATTGGGTCAATCCCGCCATTCACGGGGGAATAAAATAAGTAATACTTTAGATTTTATGTATTTTTTCTAATACGGCATTATAAAATGAATTGTATGTATAATGAGAAATAGTTTACACTTAGTTAGGATGAGACAAACAATAGCCCTGTTTGGGTGGACATAGTTTATTAGCTTATTGATTTATAAGTCAACAAATAAGTCACGTCACTCAAACGAACCAAATAAGTCAAATTTTAAGTCAATAAGTAAATAAGTCAATAAGTTAAATAAACAAAAAATCACTCAAACGAACTAAACTTATTTAAGCAAATAAGTCAAAATAAGCCAAATAAGTTAAAAATCACCCAAACGAACCAAACTTAAATGAAGTGACTTATTTGTGTTACCCAAACAAATTAACTTATTTGTATTTTGACTTATTTGCTTATAAACAAATAAGCAATCCACCTAAACAGGATCAATGTAATAAGAGTTGTAAAATTATTTTTTATTGTTCTATAACGATAAAAATAATATAAAAAATAATACTAATAATATTAAGAGGAGTCTAATACTATTAACATGGACAAATGTAGAATTTTAATTTGGAAATGACAAATTATTCATATAAATTTTTAGTATGACATGTATTAAGTTTTGAAATATTTTGAACTAATACAATTATAATAATGAGTTTTTTCAAAATTTGGAAAAAATAACTGTCTCTATTCGTCCCCTTTAGAACTATTAATAAAATAAATAAAAAATTAACAAATCACTTATCGACTGGACTACTCATTTCAATTCTAACACAAATGCAAAATTATTTATCTACAAAAAAAACTAAAATGGTGGGCCCGATATTTTAAACCAATTCACTACCCTTCAAAATATGTTTTGATCCAAGCATGCTCTTTGAGTCTTTCACCTATAAATTGCATAAAAAAATTATTGAGTAGTTTCAAAATTAGTATGCATTATTGTTTGAGGGTATTTGGCGTAGCTATATTATAAATCTTTTTTTAATTAATTTAATTTTTATTTTTTGATTTTTTATAATAAGAGAAATGTATACACTATGTTGTTTATACTACCGTTAAACAAATTCACTAAAAATAGAAAAATATCATATAAAAAAAGTTATCTCGTAATTCATTTTTACGTCGTTCTAATTATAAGCATACTTTAGAGTTTTGGATTGACTTTCTAGTAATTATTCGGTAGTCTCATACGCCAAGTGTTATTATTTATGTAATATTTTCATTTAATCTTGTAGTAAAAAATATTGTATGGAATAATGTGGAACTTTCGTTGGGTGAGCTAAAAATAAAGGAAACTATTAGAATTATCACGTAAATAATGCCACATAATACTTACAGAATACTTAATAATTTCCCAACTTTTCTTTTTATTAAAAATTTCCTTATTTTGTATGCTTCCTTAGCCTTTAATTTTGGAACCCCATTTGGTCAACCATATTCTTTCTTTCAAGAATTTGTTGTAGTTTCCTTTTATCTATATTTTTGGTAATCTTCAAATTCACTATATTTAAAATTACCTCTTTTATCTATATTTCTCATAATCATCAAATTCAATATATAAATAAAAAAGTTATTGTGTTCTTGTTTCTTCATATTTTACCTTAACGTTTTCATTGCGTCAAATACGTCATTAATGGTGCAAGCAAGGGTCAATGGTGACTCTATATATTAGCTGACGTGGGAAACTAATACCATTAAAAAAATAATAATTTAATTATTAAATTAAAAAAAACATTGGTCTTTAATTAACTCTAATAAAAAATATAATTGTTCTCTTAATAAAATAAAGCCATGTATAATTTTTAAAAAAAAATACATTTGTCCTATTGCTCTCATAAGAAAATTTTCTATTAAGTGCACTCACGAGTATCATTATAGGATCCCACAATATTAAAAACATTAACTTTACAAATTCAAACAAAATGATATGATATGAATAAATTATTTTTAAATCTTCAAATAATTTATCGAGTATATTTAAAACCCGTGACAACCTCCACACATGCAATACAACTTATACTAATGGGATTAAAAGCAATAAACTGTGTTCATTTAATAGCCTTTTCTTACAACTTAAAATGGTTTTCGACAAGTGCCGGTTTTTCTTCAACTAATTGCTACTTTGTCGACAAGTTTATTTAATTTGTAATCTGTTATTAATTGATAATTAATTGTTAATTAGTATGTAAACTATTATGTTACAAAATAAACAAAATTTAATTTTGTAAATGGCATTATCCACAAAAATATTTTTAAAGAATAATTTTAAAATTAGTTTTCAATCTCATAAGGCAGTAAAAAAAAGGTACGAAAATTAATTTAGAAGGAATTATGAAGCTGTCTTAAAAATTGGCCAATTAATGTCTTCTAGTCCCTCTATAAAAGGAAAATTATTCTCGATTATGTATGGACACGTGCCGTTACTTATATGATAATTTTTATAAATAAAAAAATATTAATTCAATTAGGTAAATCATTATTTATTTCTTAGCTAACTAATAAAAGTGGATAACTATTATTTTTATTTAAAATATTTTTTATTATATAATTAAATAAAATCAGCACATAAGCTTTGTGTTATTGCTACAAAATTACCAAATAATTACTACTGATAAAAAAAGTTTTTATTTATACCCTTGGTCCAGCCATGCAAGTATTGTTATGGTAGTACAAATTTGAATGGACATCTTGTTTGATATCGTTTTCTTTTTTGTACTATTATTTGGCAAATTGTTTCCAAAAATCATTTTCATTCTTTTTCTAAAAATAAAGTTCTCTCATTTTTAGAAACCACTACAAAATAATTCCAATCACTTTTTTTTTGTTTTTTAATTAAAATTATATGAAAATTTGAATAAGTGTAACCTTTTCAAAAAAATTTTTTGAAAAGGTTAACGGGGAAAAAAGATGAAAGAAAAGTAATGTTAACCTTAGGACTAAAAAATTTGGGGCTTTTTTTGGAGTTTTATTTATTTATGAGTTTTTTTAATATTTTAGTTTAAATTTTTTACTTTTTTGGTACCTTGTGATGAGAGAATTCTAGATAATATGTCCATTGGGCCTAATTTTTAAAAAGGTCACTAAAAATTAAAAAAAATTTTTAAAAAAAATCAAAAAGCATGCTAAGTTGGTTTTTTTTCCATCTTATATGAAATTTTTTTTAAATTTTGATAAGAAAATTTTAATTTTTTGTTTTTTTACTACGAGAGTAATCTAAAAAGTATATTTATTTGGACTTATTTGAATTAATGCTAAAAAATATTCGTTAAAAATAAAAAAAATAACAAAAAAAAATCCAAATACAAGCTTATTCTCACTATCTTGGGTACTATGTTGACATTGCTTAAATGATACTCAAAAAAATACTTAATAATTTGTTGGCATGGTGAACTCAACTGCAAAAGCTAATAAATGTATGTACACTCTCTCTCTCTCTCTCAACCCATGGCAAGAGCACATTCTTCACTTTTGGTTGGTGAGTTTGGTTTGGACTAATAGTGTAAAAACGGCTCAGTTTAATTTGGGTCGATTTTTCACCAAAAATTTGGATCGGATTGAATTAGATTTTTATCGAGGATAGTAGTAGGCTCAGGCCCCAAGGTATATATGACTTGGGCTAGAGCCTCGAATTCAGGCCTTGCGTCGGATTTTTGGACGAGTTCTTGAATTTTTTTTTAATTTTGTTATAACAATATAAGTTTAAATTTTTCTTAGTTATTAGTTATTGTTATATTAGTTTATTATTAATTTATTAGTCAAATTTTATAATAAATTAGTAAGTTAATTTAATATTTATAACAATATAAGTATATTATTTTTATATTTTATAAGTTTATAAATTATAACCTATTAATATTATTATTAATATTATGATTAATCCAGAAATCTAACA
Source organism: Heliamphora exappendiculata (assembly GCA_034768845.1). Taxonomy (NCBI): domain Eukaryota; kingdom Viridiplantae; phylum Streptophyta; class Magnoliopsida; order Ericales; family Sarraceniaceae; genus Heliamphora; species Heliamphora exappendiculata. The sequence goes on along the minus strand of JAOTRH010174603.1, from coordinate 2,027 downwards.
TTCCTTTTATAAAAAAGTTAAAAGCTTTAAAAATTAAACTAAAATATTAATTTCAAGAATACTTTATTTAAACTTGAATATCATTCTAAAAGACAATAAGATAATAATATACTTATTTAATAATTTATTTACTATTAATGTCAGCTATTTATAATTATTATAATCAACTATAAAGAAGAATAATACTGTCTAATTTGAACAAATAATTAAAAATTTTTTTATCTAATCAACCAACTTCAAAAAGATATTTTAAAAGGTAATTTACCAAACAACATACTTTGATGTTTGCACCCAAATTAATTTTTTTGGCTAAAAATGTAAAAAAATTAAAAAATTAATTTGTAAGCTAATACCACACGGCGCCTAAGTATTTAAACAAATTATACTTATGTTAAAAAAATAAATAATGCAATTTATTTTTTTATTTATCTTCTTAAAACAAATATGTTTTGTTCGGTAGCTTAATAATATTTTATCAATAAAATTTTATATAAAATAATTTATGTATAAACTAGCATCAACAAAATCCTACATGGCCCATTAACACAGTTGATTCATGGAATGTGGATTCTATTGCCTATAAAACCAACAACTAATAAGGGCCGGGCCAAGGGTGGGTCGCTGGGCCGGGCTTTTGAGCGGGTTGTTGGGTCAGGCTTTTGGCTACGCAGGCTGGACCGACCCACGAGCTGAAGAGGCAGGCTCAGGCTAAAAAAACATGTCTCCAGGCTCGAGTCGAGATAGGCTTTTTTGGGTCAGATTGGACTCGCACAGTGTCGAGTCTCGGGCGAATCTCGAGCCTCTTACTGGCGTCAGACAGTTTTTACACTCTTAGTTTGGACCAACATAAGTTACGATGAGTTAAAAAAATTCATAATTTCAACTATATATCATGAAAAAATATAGGCATTTTTAGATTTATATATGCAAATGATTTTCACACTTTTTATTCTAAACCACTTACTTTTTTTTTTTTTGCATTTAACATGTGAATTTGTAAAATTATATCTTATTTTTCTAAAAGTGTATTGTATCAAAGGAAAATTTTATAATATTACATGTAAAAAGACAAAAAATAAAGTAAATTTGTACAAAATTAGAGTGTAAAAATTATTTTCTAATCTATACAATACAATATAACAACTTGATATGAAAAATACATGTATATAAATGTTAAAAATTTAATTTTTAAAATGAAACAATCTTAACTTTTTTTTTCTCTCTCCTCTCTCATGATGCAATGTAAAAAAGTAAAAGTAATCATTGATATTATTTTTTTCTTTTACTAATCCAGAAAAAAGAAAATTAGCTTTTACTTTTAATATGTTTTAAATTATTTTTTATCTCTATAAATTAACAAATTAACAAAATTATATTTTTAATTTCATTGTCTTCAAATTGGTTAATAATTAAAATTAAATATGTAAGCAACAAATTTTGTGTCCGAAAATTACAACAAAAAATTATAAGAATAAATTAACTTTTTATTAAATTTGTAAATTGATTACAATCTCTGGTAAATTTCTAAATCAAAATAAAACAAATATTCTGATTCTTCTCTTCAAATGCTAACTCGAGAGCTTGAGAGCGTGTTCTCGAATTAAAAAATGAAATATCTTCCGAATTTGACAAAGAATGATTGAACTTGGTTGAAAACTATCTTCAAGATTTCAAAACTTTTTCTATAGAACTCTCTCAGTTATTTTATAACTCTAAGTGTCTGGTGTCAAAATTCTTTTCATTTGATGGAGGACATTCCTATTTATAGGAGTGTGAGGAACAGAATTAAGAAGAGGCTCAAACTATTGATAATTATTTTAATTTTATTTATTTAAAAAAGATAATTATTTAAGTTTATAATTATCTATTTGATTAGTTTTTTTAAAGAGATCACTATTGAATATCATAATTATCTTTAATTTTGAAAAGATAATTATCTAGACAAGTTTATTTTAAAGAGATAACTATTGAATATCATAATTATCTTTAATTTTGAAAAGATAATTATTTAGACAAATAATTATCTT
>JAOTRH010174592.1:0-12263 GCA_034768845.1 Heliamphora exappendiculata | reverse complement strand
ATCTGAGCATGTGGGGTTGGTTCACGGGGCTGTAGGGAGTTACCGTGTGAATTTCAAAAATTAAAAAAAAAGATATTTTGGAGGCCTATAAATATCGGGACTTAGATATTTTCTAAAAGATGTTTTGAAAACTTAACTTCTAAGTTTCCTCCAGTTTTCTCTCTGCCTTCTCTCTAACTTCTCGGGTGCCCGGGGCTTGATTTTTGATAAACCAACTGATGATCCTTAGTATCGGCATCGTGGTCTACGCATCCATCCAGTCAGAACTTCATTCCAGCAAAGCTCGATTTTGCACATAGATCGAGACATCGAGTTTTGAACTCACCGAGGTAGGATCCTAGACTGTATAACTATTAGAGGGTACTACATATAATCCTACGTGTTTTTGTCATTTTAAAATGCATGAAAAGTGATTTATGTTTCAAATCCAATTTTAGGTTAAAAATCATTTTTCGGCGTTTGGTTAGATGAAATCAAAAGAGGGATGTTCCTTTTGATGTTTTATGACAACCTTGAGCTCGGGTATGCTTCTAGGTATCAAAATGGGTATTTTTGAGGCTTGATACGAGATTTAAAAACCAAAATTGTAGCTCAAAATATAATCTGGGCTAGTTCAGTCGACTGAACTATCATCATGTGGGAGGTTCAGTCGACTGGACCTGGGAGGACAATCGACTGAAATGGCTTCTGTTTTGGGTTCTCATTTCCAGTGTTTTTTTCAGTCGACTGGATGGTGGGTCTAGTCGACTGAACCTGGCTTTTTGGAAAATTATGTGTTTTGGTTCAAGCTTTCCTCGTGCAATGTCTATATGAGGTTTCTATGAGATTCTATGGTTTTAAAAAGGGTTGCCAAAAGTTTTCAAAAAGATGGTTCGAAAATGGAGTTTTGGGAAACGTGTTGTTGAAGGTTTGGAGCTAGCCCTCGGGGTTGAGTCTCAACTTCAAAAGCGTTTGGGTGAAGATCATGTTTTGACATGTTTTGTTTGATCTCCTTGGTTCATGGATTGGATCTCGTTCATATACATGTGATGTGTATCTGTTTTGCGGGTTGGTTTTGAAATGTTTTCCTTAGATGTACCGTGACAGTGAGTATTATTGAGTTGGGCTTCCATTGCTCCTCGGTGTAAGTCCGAAAACGTGCGTAGAGTAGGTCCCTACGTGCCTTCGGGTTAATCCCCGTAAGCGAGGTTGTGTTGGTGCTTAGTGCCCTCGGGTTGTGGTCCCATAAACCAAGTGGTTGTATGGGTGCTTAGTACTCTCGGGTGTGACCCCATAATCTAAGTTGGTTGCCTCCGTTAATGGCGTTATTATTGTAACTCTGTATAGAACTTGTCAATACTAAACCTACGGGTCGAGGGTAATGGACGAGAGTCTATAGTTGTTACCTTTGTCGATGAGGCAGAGTCGGTACATAGGACTATATTTACTTCTTTCTCCTCAGCTGAGTGGCCTGAGTGGAGCTTATTGTCTCATTTACAGCTTTTCCTTAACTGTGGCACGATATCTATCAGGTTATATGCATAGTTTTATGGGTGGAAAATTGATGGTTGTTTAGAGGAAAACCTATTTTGAGCTTTTGTGGTCGAGTTCACTCCCACCATATGATTGCATGACCTGTATTACTGTTTACAATTTATTTTTCTATTGGGCTTCGGCTCACGGTGTGAGATTTTTTTTTTGCTGTAAAATCTTTTCAGCTGAGCATGAGGAGTTGATCGAGAACACCAAAGGACCACTCGATAGACCGATCAATCGGTCTATCGAACCGTCTTGTTCTAGGCCCTTTTCAAGCCAAGAACTTTGTTTTTAACACTAAGAAGCCTTTTAACATCTTAAAACATTTTAGAAAAGAAACAACCTTTAAAAGAAGGAAAAACCATTCGAAACCTCTCTCGGGGCGCAAATGTTTATGTGGAGCAAAAACAATCCAAAACCTTTTATACAATAATTTCTTGAGACCATAGATAATCATTTCTTTAAAATCCAAACTTCTCAAAGTATTTTATTCTTTTATTTCAAACTTTACCTTATCATCTCATTCAACATTTCAACTCAAACATCAAATTAAACATATGTTTCATAAAATCAACCCACCATCATCAATTTATAAGATAATCTATATTTTTATGTCTTAACCTTTTGATTGGAATACAAATTTATTTAACCATTCCATAAAAACTTTCAAAACCTCTTCTCATTTTTATCAACCTCTTGGTCTTTCATCAACAACTCATGTTTTTCTAGTAATCAACAATACTCATATAAAAACCCCACCAATTTATACGTTATTTTTATTTCACATATCAAATTCTATTAGGGTTTAGCTTAGTTTCAAAAATTTCAACACAAATTGTAGTAAACCACCACTAGAGTAGTCAAGATCCTACCTCAAAGAAATTCCACCACCAAGAATCAAGACCCGCGTGAGCTCTAACTCGCCAAAGTCCAACACACGCAACTTCAAGGGAGCTTCTACACATATCCCCACTCTCCAATGGCTGCTCATGCAAGGAAACGGTAAGATCACCAACTCTGACGAACATAGAAACCCTCAAGGACCTCTAAAGACTAAACCCTAGCTCGCTCCCAAGCTTGTAGAGAGAGAAGAGCGAAGAGCGAAATGACAAAGCAAACCCAAAAACTGACATTTATTTCCACTATCCATCACAGACCGATCGATCCATCTTGGGACTGATCGATCGGTCTTTCGCGACTACATTGCTGGTCCAACTTTGAACAAACATATCTCCCTCACCCGAACTCTAAATAGGGTCATTCTTGTACTCAAACTAAACCCCCGAAAGTCTTCGTTCTAATGGTTCAAACCTCATATCAAGATTCATTTTGTACAAAACTTTATGGCCAATTTAGTGAACATATGTCACTTTCCTTCACACAGTTTTCACATATTTTTGTCCAAACATCCATTAGAACCTCATATTCTTTCTCTAACACATCTTTCATGTGTATCTAAGCTCAAAATATCACCAAACTCAAGTTTTAATTCTTACTCCATCTTTACTTAATCATTCCTAAAAATAAAACGGTTCAGGGTCTTACAACTCTTCCCCCTTAAAGAATTTCGTCCCTGAAATTCAACCCTAAAGCTCAAGCCAAATACTACTCCATTAACCATCAAATTAAGATCTAACACACACATCTAGAACCTCGATACATAATGTTCACCAAACATAATCCACTCCACAGAAAAACACATAACACGAGGTGAGGCTATCCAGGACTCTGGCCCCAAACACCCCTTTTTACTCCAGAACATAGAGACTATCACTCACTACCACATACTGACTTAATCACATCTTGCAAGACTTTCCAAGGACTATTTCTGCGAGTCTAACACATGTCGATAAACCCAAACACTAATCACGTGAAGTTATACATTCCACATACAAACCTTACTCAAGTTCTGAGGATCAACTGACAACCATCCACCTTGATACCGCATCCTCATCCTAGTTATACTAACAATGTCATCACGGAAGCTGACAAGACGTTCATCCATGATCAACAGCACAAACACCCACTTAAACCTAATCCCACATCTCGTGTAACAGCTCGCCACCACACAACTCAACATCTAACTCTGAGATCACTAATTTTACATCTACAAATCAATTTCAAACCAAACATGATCACTGTCATCCGATGTCAACCCCAAACTTTGATACCAACATATCCATTGATCCCCTAAATCAACAATAGAAAAGTTCCCAAGCCCAAGGCTTATTCATCAAGTAACCGTTCAAGACTTGTCTTTTCCACTTAGCAACTTCTTATTATATAGAACTCGTCACGGTCCTCTTATTCCAAACCAAGCCATCATGTCAGTCTCGATAGATCATACCAACCCCTCCCTAATACTTTTCAATAAGCTACTTAGAGCCATTGGGTAATAGATAGCTTTATAACTCATTATGACTCAATCACAACTAATGAAACGGCATCAGGCGCAACTTATAGAAACCCCTATCTATTTCCCTAATAGGCTACGCGAAGCCATTGGGTAAGAGACAACTCTATAACTCACCACGATATAACACCACATTTCGAGAGTTAACACGTGGGCATGTGGTCTCCATCTTGTGCAAGTTTTCGGTCTTTCACTGCGGACCCACTTGGCCAACTTAATTCATATCCATCCGTACTGCTCATTATTTGTTCAAAACATTTAATTTTGCAAATCCGAGAGTCCAACCCACAACTAGTTCTTCTCCAAATTATTTTCACACATTATCATTAATGACCAAATCAAATTTCCCATTTCATTTTTCTCATCAAAATCCCGTTTGAGTATTTAAATTTCTTTTCATGCCATATGCATCATAACCCCAATATATTATGTTTCATATATCACATCTCATTTACCAATTTTATAGAGTACCAACACAAAGCTTATACAATAGTAATCATATCATTTAAATTTAAAAAGGATGCACCCATCATATACGCATATAAAGACATCAGAAATTCATGTTTCCTTCCAAGACTAGGGGTTTTAAGAAATAGTCATATCAAACCACATCCCTCTAAGACCCATTTTATAAACTAAAATCCATTCAAACTTATTTAACCCAACACGATTCAAAACAAAATATATTATGAATTCAAAACCTTTTTAAATACGCCCAACCAAGGGTTTAACTACTGTAATGAATAATCTTAAAGGTAGGTTAAAAGTTTCCAAAAAGTCCAACCTTCAAGAAAAACATCAAAAATTTTGGAAAATAACTAGACCGATCGATCGGTGAAGAGACCATCGGTCTCTTGCTTACACAAGAGTACTGAGAACACTGAAAGACCGCTCGATAGACTGATCGATCGGTCTATCGAGCCGTCCTATTATGGGCCTTTTTTCAAGCCAAAAACTTGATTTTTAATAATAACAAGCTCTTTAGTACCTTCCTAAAAGATTTTAGATAAGAAAGAACCTTTTACAGAAAGAAAAACCATTCCAAAACCTCCATCGGGGTGCAAAAGTTTGTGTGGAGCAAAAACAATCCAAATACGTTTTGTACAATATTTTCTTAAAACCATGGATAACCATTTCTTAAAACCACAAGTTCTCAAAGTATTTTATTCTTTTATTTCAAATTTCACCTTATCATCTCATTTAACATTTCAACTCAAACATGAAATTAAACATATGTTTCATAAAATCAACCCACCATCATCAATTTAAAAGAAAATCTATATCTTTATGTCTCAACCTTTTGATTCGAATACAAATTTATTTAACCATCCCATAAAAACCTTCAAAACCTCTTTCATTTTTATCAACCTCTTAGCCTTTCATCAACAACTCATGTTTATCAAGTAATTAACAATACTCATATAAACACCCCACCAATTCATACTTTATTTTTATTTCACATATCAAATTCCATTAGGGTTTAGCTTAGTTTTAAAAATTTCAACACAAATCGTAGTAAACCACTAGAGTAGTCAAGATTCTACCTCAAAGAAGTTCCACCACCAAGAATGAAGACCCGCGTGAGCTCCAACTCGCTAAAGTCCAACACACGCAACTTCAAGGGAGCTTCTACACATATCCACGCTCTCCAACGGCCGCTCGTGCAAGGAAACGGCAAGATCTCCAACTATCACTAAGCCCAAGTTTTATTTCTTACTCTATCATTACTTAATCATTTCTAAAAATAAAATGATTCAGGGTCTTACAATTTATATGGCAAATATTAATTATTGATGAAATCCACGTCCTGAATTATCGGGATTGACGATACCCTCTTAAGGATGCTTATAAGTTTTAACCGGGCCAAATCTTACAGGTGAATTGGATTATTCGACAGTTAAATAAGTTAAGCAAAAGGGCTTAAGAAATATCAAGGTGCTGATTAAATTAAATTGTCAGTAATTAAATTTAATTGGCGGGTATCAAGGATCATAATGTGAGGAGAAATGGTAAGCATTCAATAACAGGAGCTCAATGCAAGAAGGTCTTGAGATTATGGGTTAGAGTAGAATTATAGTTCTTTAGTGGTGTGAACTATAATTCAGTATTTTATGAAAATTACAGAAACCACTGCATATCTTTCCATAATTGCAGGAACCTTTAGTAGGTGTCTGTGTTCCACTAGAAGTCTAACTTATAATTACTCCCTAGGTCCCTGCTGTAGCCCTATATATACGCAGGTAGGCTGAACCAGATTGAGATTGATAGTTCATATATCATTATCACTATGATATTATTTTTGTCTTTCAAAACTTAAATATATCGGAGTTTTGTCGGTATGAGTTCTTAGAGGATCGTAGCCTACACTACATTCGAGGATCGCACAAGGAAATACAGTAGAAGATCTGACTGGAGCTTCAACTTGGAATCAAGTCGTAGTTAGAGATTAGATCGACAAGAGGTATTCATCTAAATTAACTTTGGTTGCAATGATTTTATTTTGATCGATCTTCGTCAAATGTTTTATTTGGAGCCCATTTTAGCGTTTGTCGGTCCTGTTAATTTTTTACCACAAATCGTTTTGCCAAAACAATGATCTTGGTAGTTTTGCCTCTAACAATACCTTCACAATTGTTGCAACTTTGGATATTAATTTTATGTTTATGTAGGTACTAAAGTACCTTTTTTTGTAGTCTTCACACATTTTCCTAGTTATTATAATCCTATCAAATAACTTTGTTAATCAACAAACACCACCTCACCTAACCGTGAACACACCTCCAAATCAAACTACGTCTTTGTCTCAATCAATTAAGGTTGGTTATTCTCTATAACATAGCTAAAACTCTGAATGCTGCACTTACCATTAGCTTTGTTCGAGTTTACTTTGATTTTGTTGTTTATCTTCCTTTTTTTATTTATGAATCTTCTACTTTGCCTTGATCTGCGTTCTCTTTCCTTGCTTTCATTTATGATTCCTGTATTTTTGATAGTTGAACCTATGTTCTCCCAAATGTTTGCGTGTCTATGCATAATTTATATTTTCAAGAAAAGTAATCAAAATTCGTAATTTTTTTAAAATGTAGATTGATTATTTGTTTGTATCTACAAAATATACAATTGGATCATAATTCTTTATAACAACAAATTAAAAACATTCCCAATTCTTTACTTGTGATGAGATTATGATGAGTAAATTTTTTAAAATCCATTATTTCTTCACAAATTAAAGAGCTTCCAGAACCTTTTCATCAAATTCAGTAATGTGATATGAAACTACAAAGTCTCCATAACTTTCATTTAATTTTTCTAACTAATTTTTTTATTTTTGAAATGCGATATGAACATTCGTTATTCTCTGTAGTTACCACACAATACCTTTCTTTTCATGCACATCTACTTTATATGTTATCATGTAACATCAAATTTGTATGAATGAAATCCAGTGGGAAGGCAGCATGAATTCAAACTCTTATGTATTTCATAGCTTGTGAGACCCCGAACCTTGCTAATTTTGATATTTATAAATGTTGACGTGTTTTTGCCTTCATGTTATATATCATCGATGCTTGGTTTATGTTTTGGGTTGTAGAATAATATGTATAGTTGTGCTTTAAGATTTCCCAGACCTTGTTTAGGCTTGTTTGGGTTGGCCTTAGAGCACCAAAATCGAGACAAAATAGTAGGTTGAAAACACTGAGGTTCGGTCGACTGGACAACTATGTTTGGTCGACTAAATAGCTTTTTTTGAGTTCGATCGACTGAACCAAGGGGTTCGATCGACTAAACTGTGGCGGTTTGTGTTTCTCAAGGCACTTCAGTTGACTGAAGTGCTCTCTTCAGTCGACTTAACAGTATTTTTGGTGTCCTATATGTATTCCTGCCCCTGGAATGTTTGTAGAAAAGCTTCTTTCTTCATTTCCTCTGCCTTCTCTCTACATTTTTAACCCACCCGAGCCTAGTTTTCGACGATAAGCTTATGGAACCTTACTATTCACGCTGCTAGCTTTGCGCTCATCCGGCCTAATTCTTGTTCCGACGAGACCCAATTTTTAAGGCATTGGGTTTTGACCAAACGAGGTAGGATTCTAGACTGTGCTGCTGTATTAGGGTGCTATATGTAATTGTATGCTTTTTCACCGATCAAAAATGCACAAAATGTCATATCTATGTTTAAACCTTGGTTTTTTGGGTAAAAAGTATATTTATTTCTTTTCTTGGTTTAGTACATCATATGACATATGATTTTATAGTTTTCAAAGGACGTTCTTGAAAACGGTAGTTTTTGTTGGAAGACGGAGGATTTCGATGGAAATCTCAACATTTTATGTTTTGGAGGTTTGAAGCTCGCCTTCTGGCTTGAGTCTCAGGTTTTGAAACGTCTTATTGAAATTGGGATAAAATATTTTGAAAATGCTTTGTGTGATCTCCTTGTTGAAGGATGGATCTAAATACATGTATAATCTATTTTGGGGGAAAAGGTTTTGTAGTTGAGCTATAGTTCTATTTTTAGAAGATTATCTAGATGTACCGGGATGACGTATCTTTGGCACGAGTTGCCCTCAGTGTAAGTCCAAAATCGTGCACATTGTTGGTACTCAGGTCTTTCGGGTTAGTCCCCGTAAATTAAGATGGATGGGTGCTCAGCTACCTCGAGGTCATAACCCGTAAATTGAGTAATTACGTTCATGGTGCTCCGTATAGAACCTACGTGTATCTAGATAATCCCACGATATATGGGGTTAGATACTGGGCAAACGTCTATAGTTGCTACCTCTATCCTCTTGTGATTGAGTCGGTACATAGGATCTTACTCTTCTTATTCAGCGATGGTACATTTCGCGAGGAAACAATATTTTGATTATTGTTTTTCTTTAACTATGATGGTTTACTTGCATTATTTTCAAATTCATGGGTTTAAGGGTGGAAACAGGGTTTTATGATAATAAAATCATTTGGGAGGCTTGTGATGGCCTGATGGGAAAACTTGTGGGTTTTTGGATGGAAAACAATTTTGGGGTTCGTGGTTGAGTTCGCTCTCACCATGTGATTGCATATTACCTGCTTTGCAGCTTTATAGTCTATTTCTATTGGGGTTCGGCTCACGAGTGGGACTTTTTGTAAAACTGCTTTCAGGTGATGATGTGGAAGAGGTGTAGCTCTGGTGATGCTTGTGGTGACAGAAGACTTTTATAGTTTTTCTTTTGGTATGCCTGTTCCTGAAGGCAGTTTGTACGCCGTAAGGCGATATACTTATGCATGTTATACAGGATGTTTACTATTCATGAGAGATGCATTTTGGGTTTTTCTTTAATTTCAACAGGTGAATTTGAATGTTTGAAAACCTATTTTTTGTAAAACTGGTGTTTGGTGGTTTTTCACGTGACCTTGCATTTTGAGGCGTGACAAATTGGTATCAGAGCTCTGGGTTCGAATACTTAAGAGCCATGAGAAAAAGGGGTTTGTTACCTGGTGAGGTTGATTGTGTATGCTTTCTTGTATGTGTTTAAACGTTGGTTTATAACATGTTATTAGTTTTCTGAGCATGATAATTGTGTATATGTGGGTATAAAGGTGGAATCTCAGGATTGATAAGTCTTGCCTTCGGGCGTTTGGTTAAACATATTTGGAAGCTAAGTTAGAAGTGCATTTGGCCGACATGTTTTCTAGCAGGGAATCTGAATAGGTTATCCAAATGGATGAGTCTATCTTGTTAGTTATCCTCGGTATGTGAGATGTGTTAACATGATCTTATGTGGCTATGTGATAGCATGATTATGTGTTCCTATTACGTAGTAACATGTTGTAAGAAAGCTTATCTTGTTTATATTGCTTCCTATAGAATTATATCCACGCGGGGAGTGCAGGGACGGGGTTGTGGTCGAGGCCGTGGCCGAGGTCATGCTTATGATCAGCTTCCAGATATTCAGGTTCCAGAGGAGGACGACGTTCATGCCCCATAGGAACAAGTGGGTGGTGCTGACGTTGTCTAGGAGATGCTTGCCATTATGCGAGCTATGGCAAAAGCGACCAGGGCTAGTGCGCGGGTTCCTAAGCCAAGGGCTTCTGTAGCTATGCGGGAGTTTCGGCGGTTAGATCCTCTAATCTTTGCTAGGGAGCCAGACCCAAAGGTCGCTACTGAGCGGATGGAAGTAACCACATCGATCTTTGATACTCTAGACATCGAGGATGATGTTTTGCGTATAAAGTTGGCGGTGTTCCAACTGCGGAAAGATGCTAGAGAGTGGTGGAAGTTTGCCAAGACCACTGTGGATGAGACGTGGGCTGCTTTTACGAGAGTCTTCTTGGAGAAGTATTTCTCGAGATCTTCGAGAAATACTTATCGAGAGGAGTTCCTCTCCCTTGTTTAGGGGAATCTATTTGTGATCCAGTATGAGGCCAAGTTTGCGACTCTGTCGCGATTTTCACCAGAGATGGTATCGACAGAGGAGTTGCGTACTCAGAGGTTTGAGAGGGGACTTCGACTTGCTATTAAGGATAGGGTTACAGCTTTGGATTTGGAGGTGTACATCGAGTTGGTGGAAGCTGCTATCCGGGTAGAGAACTCATTAGCTGACAGTCGCAGGATTAGAGAGAGCGGGAGTTTACAGGGCAGTGGGGATCAGGGGGCGAGAATAAGCGCTAGAGGTCGTCTGGACCTAGTTCTCATTTTACTCGGTCTTATCAACCACAGTCGTCTGCACCTACACCTTCTGTGGCTTCGGCAGGAAGGCCAGAACTGAGAGGGTTGATTTGTTATAGATGCGGACAGCTAGGACATTGTTTAGTTGAGTGCCCGCAGAAGGGCCAAGCTCAAAGTTTAGTACCCGTCCAGTCACAGGCGAGAGACCCACCTATATGTTTTGGGTGTGGTAAGTCCGGACACTTTCGCAGATAGTATCCCAGAGAAGGGAATATCCAGGACGCGATAAGAGCGTCAGTTGCTTCTTCTGTGCAGAGGCGACAGGCTCCACAGCAACCTAGGGCTTAAACTTCTAGGTTTATAGAGGGAGGTGCTTCAGCTCAGTCAGTGAGGCAGCCATTGACTCAAAGTTATGGTGGACAGACCAGACCGCCGCTGGCCAGGGCTTATGTGCTTGCTGATCGCAGTGCTTCCAAAGCACTAGTGGTGTCTGATGCTACTGTTACTCTGGCCATGATAAGAGGTACTCTTTTAGTCTTTAGATCATGGGTCAGTGTTCTTATAGACGTGGGAGCATCACATTCATTTATATCCTCTGGATTTGTATCTGCATTGGGGTTGGAAATGGACTGGTTGGATAGTACCTTGTGTGTAGAGACCCCAGTTAGTGAGAGAGTGACGCTGAGCCTTGTTTATAGATCCTGCGTACTCGAGATCCCGGTCATTATTTAGAGTTTGATTTTATCATTCTAGACATGACCACGTTTGATGTCATCCTAGGGATGGACTGGCTGACTACCTACCATGCCTATAGATTGTGAGCGACGAAGAGTGTCGATCTGTACCCCGAAGGGTGATTCCTTCTACTTTGTGGGTGATCGGGATGAGAGCTTGGTGTCTATACTAGGTGCCGCGCGAGTTCGAGGGAACTTGAGTTCTCTCTTTTATGCTCTCATGTTGGATGTGCTAGATGAGGTTCGAGAGGAGCTACCCCCTGTGGTGTGTGACTATCTGGGCGTCTTTCATGACGATCTATTTGAGTTTTCATCGAGTCGTGATGTGAAGTTCTCCATTGATCTTGTTCCAAAAACTGCTCTTATCCCTATACCATCTTATCGCTTTGCACCTGCAGAGTTGCGTGAACTCAAGGTGCAGTTGCAGGAGTTGCTGGACAAAGGGTTTGTACGGCTGAGTACATTACCGTGGGGAGTGCCCGCTTTGTTCGTGAAGAAGAGGGATGGGTCACTGAGACTATGTATATACTACAGGAAGCTAAACCAGGTAACGGTGAAGAATAGATATCCTATACCTAGGATTGATGATTTATTTAATCAGTTGAGGGGGTCCCACTGCTTTTCGAAGATTGACTTGAGGTCAGGATATCACCAGCTGAGGATTAGGGACGACGACATAGTGAAGATCGCCTTTCGGACTCGCTATGGTCACTACGAGTTTTTAGTTATGCTGTTCGATATGACAAACGCTCCAGCTACATTTTTGGATCTGATGAACCGTATTTTCCACTCCTACCTTGATAGTTTTGTGGTTGTGTTCGTGGACGATATTCTGGTTTATTTGCCCACGAGGGAGATGCATGAGGAGCATCTGCACGTCATCTTGCAGCTTCTGAGAGAACATCGCCTGTATGCGAAGTTCGAGAAGTGTGAGTTCTGGATGCCAGAGGTGAGATTC
>JAOTRH010174581.1:0-12263 GCA_034768845.1 Heliamphora exappendiculata | reverse complement strand
ATCTAGGACATGATGAGGATGTTTGTTTGAGCTTAATTTTTACCTTTTAAATTTTATCTTGATAAAAAGTTAAGAACATTCAAATAAGTATGCAAATAACTCACTTTTAGTTGTAATTTCTAATTTTAATTCAACAAATACTAATTCTGCTATTTAAAATTATAAGTTTATTATTTTAACAAACACTTTTAACGTCTACTTAAAATTATAATTATATTTTTTTAATTATAATCTATAAAGTTCATTTAAATTCATCAATTACATTAAAAAAAAGCCCAAACAAGAAAAATTTTTAATACAAATAAAATATTTACCCTTAGTACCAAATTTAAATGCAATTAATTTATGGAGAGGTACTATATCTTTTTTTTACCATTTTGACATTGTCAAGTGATGTGCTATGGACCCCTAAACCATTTTTCCTAGGACAGAGAAGGCAATGTAGGTTCCATTTATACATGGGGCCACATCTTATTGCAGTTTTGAACTTATTTCAAATTCTGAAAAAATAAAAATCAAAAATAATAATTAAAGAAAAAAAGTAGTACCAAAGCTTTCATGACTTTAAAATGGCAAAACCAACCATTGGAAAAAGAATTGTACTCCTGAGGGCCTCTCAAAGGAACATATGAACATGGTAGTTAGACTGCCATCTTTATTGCCTTTTCTTTTGTACCTTAGCTTTTATGTCTGTCGACATGTAAGAGAGAGATTAAGAATCTGTTTGGAATATTAAAAAAGTTTGCAATTTTAGAGGTTTAATTTAAGTTTTTAAGGAAAAAAGAGCGCAAAATTTAAAAAAAAAATAGATTGTTTGAAAATTTGTTTACAATAGTTCTTTATTTTTTACTTTTTACTATTTTTACTATTTTTTGAAACATATATAGTTTTTGCTTTTAACTTGTAGTTTTGAGATAATTTTTTGATCACTTCTTACCTTTTGGAGAAAGAGTTGACTTTTTTATATTAAGATTATTATAGTCATTTGTAATTTAAGGATTAGGGTATTTGAAAAAGCTACTGTTAATAGCTTTTAGTTTCTTACTATTAATTTTAATTATAAGTTTTTTTTTTTTTTAAACACTCAAAATTTTTGTTACAAACTATAACTACTTTTTTTTTATTTCAGCTACAAGTTATAAATTTAACAAATACTCACAATTTCTGCTATAAATTACAATCTATAAATTATTAATTTTAACAATACCAAACATCACCACCAATATGCTTTAAACTAGTTTAAATATGGGGGTCTAAGTTAAATCCATATGGGAGTGCATGTATTCTTAAATGCGGAATAATTCGTCTAAGGAATAATATGTGAAATTACATTTTTTCCCTAAAATGAGTGTCATTTGATTCAATAAAAAGAACATAAGAATGAAGTTAAAGAATTTACCCCCTAAAAGTTAACCTAGAAATAGAGAACTAAATGAAATTAAAAAAATGAACAAAAGAAAGGAAGAAAGAAAAAACTTGGAACTGTTGCTTTCAAAAAGAATTAATTGTAGGTGAATAGATTGGTGTGCACAATGAAGTCTTTTTTATACAATTTCTCACTCTTTGCTTCCATGTGTGGGACACCAACTTTTAAAATAAATCTGTACTCTATACATGGGATAAATTTAAAACCTAAATAGGACGAGTTTTTATTATAATGCACGATAAGACACTGTACAAACTAATCGTCTAGATCACCAAAATCAAACAAACCATAGTATATCGCAATTCAGACTAATAATCCATTCCTTATTAATTAGTACAAGTACTAACAATTTGGATTCATATTTTTATTCCATAAAATTAATTCGACAACCAAATGTGGCCAACATAGACAGTACAATATGATATACTATATATGGGGCTAGTCAATAATTACCCCCACTTGCAGGATGTGGAGAAAAATAAAAACATCATTGAAGAACATCAAAAACAAGATGCTTGCTTATTACAAGAATTCAACTAGAAGTGGCTCTTGTGTGCTTTTCAGGACAACTAAAAAGGTGCATATCAAGGGTTGAAATGTAAATAACTAAAACACATCAAAGATTTGATCACTCTTCTTTTGTTTTTCCCTTCAAAAATATCAAGTTGGATAATCTTTGTGTGGCTTCCAAACACAATCATAGGTTTTTTTTTTTCACCAATATTATTGAGTTGTGTGGAACTTGTTAAGTTCTGTACACCAAGTCACACGGTCATAAATCCAACATCACAGAATTCACAAGCTTATAACCCTAACTTTATATATTGTAGTTTAAGGCAACTTCAATGTAATTTCATATTATTTCGTCATAGTAAAAACTCAACTGCAGTCGTAGATATGTATCTTTCGTTGGATGAACTACATAAATCGTGTGTTGTGCTCTTGTTCTTGATTCTTTGTCTCAGCTTTCGTTTCTCGTTGATTCATTGTAGGATTTGTTATACTCTTAAGAAAATCAACAATGATAAATTATACTCTTACATAATTTTTATGCAAAATTATTCAGTTTTGATGTAGCAGTGGCAATTTTATAATTAAAAGTAGCTGTATGGGTTGTTTATTTAAAATGAGGGGTCAAAATTAAGCCAAATCATTTTGGATTCAATTCATGCATATTTTTATGTTTAGATAGAGTATTAAGTACTCTTCCAGAAGTCACTCAAGTACAAGACATCTCTTAATAACCAACAACAAAGCATGTGTGTCATGTATTAGGAACTGAACAAAGATGTGATGCAGGGCCACAAGCCTTTTTGAAATATTTGGATACCATTTTGGGTAACCCTAGAAAATTGTTGAGTCACTAAAATGATTTAATATATCCTTAAAAGATCAGAAACATAAAGTTCCTCAAGTCACCTCAATTTATATGAGAGATTTGAGTTCATTATCAGTTAGGTGGAGAAATCTAGCAATATATATAAGAATTGATTATTTTAGTTTGAAAACAAAACCTCCACCTAAGATTAGTCAATTCTCCTATTGCTAGATTTATTCTTGAAAACCAGCTATGACTAGCTGGAGGCACTTCGATTATTAAGTTGGCTACATTTAAAAAAACGAGAAATTATAACGTTCATAAAAGTGTATGGCGGTGTACATGTAAAGCTATTATAAACTGTTATAAACTAGATTTATAGAGGAATTAAATTTATTGTATCGTAACAAGTCTAATGCTATTATAAACTATTTCACCATTTGCCAACAACTAATTTCATTATTTGTTTCCCTTGTACCATCCTCCATTCTAAAATTAAAACTAAAGGTGAATAATTTTAAGTCTGCAAGGAGGGTACGTATTTACTAGAAATTATTTTCAGTTTTTAACTTATAGCATAATAAAAAATAATAAAAAAACAAAACAAAACTGAAGCACGAGTTAATATTTTTTTTGCTTGTAACTTCTAATTTTGTATCAACCAACACAAATTTTATTGTTTGAAACTATAAATTTACAATTATAACGAATATTCATAACTTATATGTGAAGTCATAATCACATTTTTTCAGTTATAATTTATAAATTTATAATTTCAATTACATTAAATACCAGCAATACCCTTGCATATATATAGGATAATGTTGCCAAGGACAATGTTCCCATTGAGAAGGATCTTTCATGGTCTTGAATACTTTTAATTGCAACCACAGGGAAGTGGGGAACTACATATTAGGTTAAAGTTGGGATCCTTGTTCACTGTGTTGTGATTGACAGCTTCTAAAGGGCAATATCAAGGGTAAAAGCATTGATGGAGCTTTGGGGAGAACACTGATGAATGGTACTTTTTTTTTCTCTTCTTCCTCATCCCTTGGTGTGATCATTTTCCAACACACACACTTGCATATAGTTTCACTGTAAATAATTAATTGGACACTGTAACTATTTTCCTTTTTATTTTACTTTTGAGGCTTGTTTGATTTGGGCATTCCCCTAATTAAATTCTTATAGACAGACCAACCCTATTGTGAAAAGATATATTCAACCTACATTAGATAAACCCTAATTCAACTCTCCTTTTCATGAATAATTATTATGTGGTCCGAGATTACGTTGTTTTAGACTATCGTATCCACATGTTAATGTGACGTTCATGCACTTGATAATAGATTCTATGACCTCCTTTGCGTAGAAGTTTAAAGTCAAGTTATTAATTACCTTTTAACTTAAAGTATCAAAAATATATTTCCTATTTGATTGAATTATTTGACTTTTTTTTTCTTAAATGACTTTTAATTTTTTTGTTTTTTTTTTTTGCAAATTATATATATATTTAAAAATATTATAACTTTTATTATACATATTTAATTTTTATTAAAATTATAATTTTTACACTTATTTATCGAAATCTATCAAAGAATATCAATATTGAATATGAAACTATGTAAAAATAAAAAATAAATAAATATTTTCATATTAACTTTATGCTATTTTAATTCATGACTTATAGTCTTATTAATAATTACTTGGCTTAAAGACACATAAAGTCAAATAAATTTTTAGTCTTTAAGCCATTATAAAATTCCTCCAACTGAATTTTTTGCTTCTTTAGCTTATACTTAAAGCAATAACTTTTAGCTGAATTACCAAACGTGACCTACATAATCATGTTTGACTGTAATAATTTGGGGTTATATGAACTTATGTAAAATAATAATAATAATTTTGTTGTAACAATTTTAAGCCACTTTAAGTCATATTTTATTGCCTTATTATTATTTATTTACTTTAAAGTCACTTGAAGCTAAATAAATTTTTACTTTTCATGCCACTATAAAATTACTCCAAACAAATTTTCTTGCTTGATTGATTGAAGTAAAAAATATAACTTTTAAACTGAATTAGTACCAACAAAAACCTATGTAATCACGTTTGACCCTAATAATTATCTGGGATTACGTGATCTTCGGCCACCTAATATTTTTTTTAACTTTCTCGTTGACAATATTTTTTAACAAGTCACTCCAAATCATAGATCAAAAGTATGGACATGTTTCGACTATGATCAATAATTAATCTGAGATTACCTATATTTTTTTTATTTTTCAAAAATTTTACATGACAATTTAGACCACCACTCAATCCCTCCTCACAAAAAATCAAAATGGGTGCCCCCAAATCTTGAAAAAAAATTAGTAAAAGGACACCCAAAATGACTGTCCAAGCAAGCTAAGTCCCCCAACTATCTTGGGGGTCCACAAGTACATAAATACTATATATATATATATATATATATGTATATGTGGGCATCTGATACAAAAGTTGATAAAAGGAGGGAGGGGGGCATAATAAAGACGTGTGAAGAGTGCACACATTATTATTACTATTAGGACCACAACCTTAAAAGAGAGAGAAAGAGAGAGCGGGAGAGAGAGAGAGAGCAGTAGAGGAATTTAAGAAACATCGGCCCACACCCCTATAAAGTTTGTAAACGAGGTTGACGGTTTGAACAGTTGCCCAGTGCTAGTGTGCGCCATGGGTACCCAAAAAAAATAAATTATCAAAAAAAGTTAGAAGAGATCTAAATGCATTTGCAAATTTGACACAAGACAGTGTTTAGAAATAATACTGTTAATAGTTTTAAAATTGTAATTTATAATAAAAATTATAAGTATTTGATAAAAATTATAATTTGTAACTGATATAGAAAAAATAATAATTAAAATTATGACAGAAATTATAGATGTTTAAAAAAAATTATAATTTATAATTAAAATTAGTAATCAAAAATTAAAAATTAATAGTAAAAATTTGACCAAACACCTCCATAAAAGTTTAGATGTAAATACATTTACAAATTCAACATAAAATCAAACAAATAGAAACTTCAAATAAATAGTAAAAAAGCCTCCAACTAGGGTGGAGAAAACCCACCAGATGGGCTTCATTCAGTTAACGAAAAAAAATAGAGAAAAAAATAAATCACTTATATTTTTTATAAAATAAATTATGTAAAATGTATAATATTATCCACAGAAGAATGCTAAAATTGGTTTTTTTTTTATATTGAACTTTTTTTCAAACTACAAAGGTAATAGTAATAGAAATTAATTTTTTTATTTTATTTTTATCATGAATTATTTTCTCGTAGTGAAAAACTAAACGTGGACGTAATAATTAATGATTATGAATTTTTACCCAAAGAGTTATTATTAAAATATGTTTAAAAAAATTAAAATAAAATTAAATATAAGAATTCATTAATGATTACCCTAATTCCCACATCCCTGTAAAAGTGTAAAGTTTGTGAACGAGGTTGACAGTTTGAACAGTCGCCCTGTGCTAGTGTGCGCTGTGGGTACAAAAAGAAATATTTTTAAAATTAGAAAATATTAAAATACAGAAATACATTATAAACCCGATATAAAGTAAATTTCCCACGCTACCACTCCACATACGGAGAAAAAATAAACCTCCATTCAATGAATTATTATTAAAATATTTTTTTTTTTAAAATTAAAAAATAAAAAATAAAAATCAATCACTATAACCCCACGGGACAATAAAACACAACTCGCACATAAAACAATACACAATAATTAAGTGTCTTTTTCTTGCGGTCTCTAACTAATGAGAAAATACAATATACAATAATTAAGTATATTTTTTTTTTTTATCAAAAAAATTATTTTCTTTTTTTCTTTTTTTTATTTAATATTGGTGTATCAATATTTTCTGACCCCTAGTATATTTGTTGGTATGTTATGAATGAGAGTACCATAAAAATAATATCATATAAAAAAAATAATATAAAATTTTTTATTTTGTATTTAATAAATTTTTTTCATCATTAATTCAATCTGAGTATATTTTAAAAAATTTCTCAACATCATGAGAAAGAAAGAAATTTTAAGAGCAGATAAAAAATTCAGTTAAAATAGAAAAACGTTTTATGACTTTTAGTGATTTTTACTTAATGAATCAACATTGGCATAGCGGTTGAGACTTTAAAGCTTAATGGTTTGCTCTCTTTTAAGTTTTAAGTTCAAAATTTTTTAAGTACTATTAATTTTTTAGAATCAATTTATATGTACGAGATTTTGTCTCAATTTTAATTAAAATCTCCGTAAGTAGACAGTAGGATTGGTCCTCCAATAATTAGTTAAAATACATATAAATTGTCCCAAACACTCTGAGTTATCAAATAAATAAATAAACTTATTTTTTAAATTTATCTAGTTATTACAAGGAATAAAAGAACTAAAAAACTTACATTATAAAGTAAAAGAAGTTCAAAGAAAAAAAAAACACCAGGCATCTAATTCTATTAAATAACTGTAGCATATGACATTATCTACGTAGATAACCATCTCGAAAAATGATCAAAAACTTTAATACAAAATAAATGAATTAATCATCTTTATCTTTTACTTAAATAACAAAAATAAAAGCCAATATTATTTTCTTCAAAATATTTGTATTATTCTATTAACCATATAAAGAATAACACAATATATATATTAGACAAACTCTTAGGTACTCTAATAGTACCATGTAAAATGATAACACGTAGCGATTTTGTAAATAAAAATACTTGATTCACGTTAAGTGAATTATTTTTATTTTTTATTTATCGATTAAAGATGGGCTCATATTATGTTATCCAGAGTGATTTTTGCTACGTCAGTTAATAAGAATATTACGTAAATAATACCTCACAATGTTTCGAGACTATTTACCGAATAATTACTTTATATATATAGAGTTCGTCTAACTATTTAATTTTACACAAATTTTTTAGTTTTAAACCACTTTAAGTTAATTAAAAAGTCAAAAATTTTATTTGGTTAGAAAAATAATTACTTTTAAGCCACTAAAGAAGCTAAATAAGCTTAATGTGAAATTTTATAATTGTCCTTTAGTCTAAATGAGTTAGGATATGATTATTTAATTAAAATTTATTTAATTTTATATATAAAATAATAAAATTAAAAATTATTATAGAAAAAGTCAAAAAGGTTAAAAGAAAATAAACTAAAATCTAAGAGTTGACAAATAAGATTTTTTTTTATTTTTTAAACTTTAAATTAAAAGTTAAAAAATTAATTTAAAATCGGTAGCGATAGTGTGCTATTACTGAGCTTGGAAAAGGTGGGTAGAGTAGTAAATTAGCAATTTGGCAATAAATTCCACCTATAGTTAGAGGATGTGGTCATATATCCCTAGCTAGGTTCTGTTTGGCTGCCTCTTTCACGGGAATTATTACTATCTAGTCTGCCCAAATATCGGATGACCATATGTCTGTCTAAAAGTAACTAGTCAAGTGCCCCACCTTGCTCCTATTTTTCCTAACAAACTAGGCATTTAGGCTTTCTATGAGTAGCTTAAAAACCAAGGCTCTTTTTTATTTTTTTATTAGTGTTTAAATCTTGATTTGACTTTTTTTTCATTAAATTCATCTTGATGTACAAGAAATAAAAAAAGTAAAAAAAAATAGAAATATAAAAATGTTGAGAAAAGATGAAAAAATAATTTTTTTTTTTATGTCTCAAAGCATCTAAGTCATCTTACACGTATTTCGATTAATTCTTGTGAAGCCATTCGTACACCCTCGTAATGTTGAGAAAAGGCGAAAAAAAAAATTTTATGTACTTTGACTAATTCTTGTAAAACTAATTTCATAATTTATTTGTAGAAATTTCTATTAAAACTAATGTAAAGTCTCATATAAATTAAATCTAAATAATTAATTAAATTTAAAAAGTTTCGAACTTAAGAACTAAGTAATTTTTTAACCCTTATGATTATGAAAAAAGCAAGTTAGTAGCAAAAATATAATTTTTTCCATTTTTAATGAATATTTTTATTTTTGCTTAAAATGTATTTTACTTTTTAAAATTCTAATAGTTAAGAATAATAGTTTTTTATCAAAATATAAAAAATAAAAATTTTAAAATAGCCAGACTTTTTAGAGAGACCAAACAAATTCTTAATCTTGTCATATAATAATTATTTACACACAAATTAGGTAGTGTTTTGAAAATAATATATATAATTTCTCCATGAACAAAATATAGAACTTTATGCATACCTGGACAATGATTCTCTCCATTTTCTCTAATTGAGACTTTCATTACTTCAAAACTAAATAGTTTTATAGTATAAATTGATAATCTTTTGTTAAGAAATATACTGTTACCACATCAAATTGCATAATTTTTATGTAATGGAAGCTAGCCTCCATTTAATGGAGAGGATTATATTCCTGCAAATCTACCCATATAATAGGAAAATGCTAATCAACCTTCCACTTGGTGGTAAATAATAGATAAATTATATATAAATATTTATGCAAAATATATTACTATTTATAAAAATAGTAAGTTTTATCTTCGATAGTGTATTGATATTAATTTTTTTTATCTTCATTAAATTATTATCTTCACCGTCAAGTAGGTGGTGGTTAGCAGAATCATATATAACCTCAAAGAGTTAGCCTGATAGTCAAAGTTTAGGACTTAGAAGTTTGTTCTCTCTAACTTTTTAAGTTTAAAATTTTTTAAATGCTATTATCAATTTTTTGAAATTATAGTTTATACGAGATTTTATTCAGCTTTAATTAGAACCCCATTAGTAGATAATAGAATTAATCTCTAAGAATTAGTTTAATTGCCCATAAGCCGACTTGAACGCTTGAAATGTATAAAGAAAAAATTAAAAAAAGAACCATATATGATAGGTGTTGTTTCATGTTATTGTACTTTTTAGAGTAACTTACATTTTGCCGTCTCAAATATTGATTAATTTTCACTTTGTACTTAAAAGATTCAATTTTGTCAATGGAGCCCTCAAATTATAGTTTACTCTCCTAAGTGGCCCAATTAGTGGTGGCGTTTGGTTTGCTGAAAC
Source organism: Heliamphora exappendiculata (assembly GCA_034768845.1). Lineage (NCBI taxonomy): Eukaryota > Viridiplantae > Streptophyta > Magnoliopsida > Ericales > Sarraceniaceae > Heliamphora > Heliamphora exappendiculata. The sequence goes on along the minus strand of JAOTRH010174581.1, from coordinate 2,430 downwards.
TTGTAATTTATAAATTATAGCATATATCAGAAATTATGAATATTTGATAAAAATTATAACTTTATAACTGAAATAAAAGCAAAAATAATTATAAGTTGTAACAGAAGTTGTAAGTGTTTGAAAAAATTTGTAATTTATAGCTAAAATTAATAAAAAGAAGCTAAAAACTATGATAGCTTATCCAAACACCCCGGTAATCGATTCCAAAGGATTGACGAAAAATGAATCTTTAAACTAAATTTTGCCTTAATGTATGTAGTTTCTCTTATAAATTTTCATTAGAAAAGATTGAGAGACTTAAAAATATTATAGATTTGAAAAATTAATTTACTAAATTGGTATGTTTGATGTAGCCCTAAATGGTAAATTTGGTTTATTGGCTTATTTAATTTTGTAAATTTTTTATTTTTAGTAAATTTTTTTCATTAATTAATCAAACAATTATATTTTTTAAACTTCTCTCATTGAGACGGTACGAAAAAATAAAATTTGTAAATCAAAACATAAAAAAAGTTCAAATTCTATGTTGCTCTAACTAAAATAAGCAAAAATAAACTAATAAGTCAATAAGCAATATTTACCCAAACAGAGCCTATATATATATATATATATATATAAAATGGGTGGAAGAGAGTTGAATTACATACGTATCGAGAGCGTCACCGATGTGGAAAGAATAAGAGAAGGACCAGTTGGTGTAGAAGTCTTTGGTTAGTGGAACGGACCAGAGAGAGTCGCCCACCTTTTCCATAAAAAAAGAATTTACGTGCAAAAATGAAAATTACATGCATAAGAGAATACTAATTCTCAACTGTCATGGGTCGACTCTTTTAACACAGCGAAATAAATCCCTATGAGGCATCTGAACTCCACCAAGTTCGAATCCGCCATTACTTCGACCATCCGAGTGTGTTTAGATAACCCGTCCTTCAAATTTTTCTGATTAGGACCCGAGCTGTGTCAAGTAAGAACAAACTCCTCATATGGAAGTCTCGTATAACAAGGATGCCACGTGACGACTTGACGTCCCAAGTTGCAAACCCAAACGACACAATAGCTTCCTTACGCCAAACTCATCCTGAGCAAGGCACTCGCCCAACTAAGGCCCCCTAGTTGCCAAGCCTTGAGGCCTGACTAGCTTCAGATGTAAATCAAGTCATTGCAACGCTCTTCAGATAGCCCATGAACAAGAACATGATCTTTAGGCCACAAATACACTACACCGATCAAACAGTCAAGCGAAGACGTGCCCGACTCATTTTATGGCTTCATGCATCCATTGATAGCGTCCAAGAGTGGCATTGCCTCCATACTGCATGTCTTTGGCCATTGGACTCCCACAAGCATGGCCGAACCCAAGCACATACAATCAAATCGGCACGCAAGGCCTTTGGTGGTGCCTCAATAGTCTAATCGGGCCAGAATACTCAAATAACAGTGATAGCACGCGGGACTAGCGTGTTTGTATCTAGACCTCTGTCCCGGGTTCGATACATGGTGTCTAAAGCCCACCTTGGGTCCTCCTGGTTGACACCATCCATGGGGCACCCACTCCTGCATGGAGACCTTAAAACACATCTCTTCGGTGCCTAGAACCCACCCCCAAGGTGCCTTACGAAGCCCTCTAAGAATGTCCACTTCGGTGCCTAACCATAGCACATGTACCTAGCCATGACACGAGAGAGAGCTGATAAGTGGCACACCACTATCCCGTATAATAGCATTCTGAGCAATTAGTAGTTATATTGAATGTTGAAGTATTCAACTTTTCTAATTTAACCAATAAAGGAAAGAATATTTTTCACCAATTGCCTTCTATTCTATCAAATATAAGGTTTCAAATGTCGTGCTAATTAGGCAATTAGTTTAAAAATTAATTTATTCTATCAAATATAAGGTTTCAAATTTCGTGCTAATTAAGCAATTAGCTTAAAAATTAATTTTTTTATTTTTTTTTTATGTTTTTACTCAAAAAATTAAATTGAGTTCAAAATAGATTATTTGGTAACTTAACTTTTAAGTTAGCTTTTTTTAAATTAGTTATTTTCCTAAAATGTTAATTTTTTTACTTTTTTGTTCAAAGTGAACAATTTTACTCTTTTATATATTTGATATTAGTAATTATATGTAATTGATAGTTGTAATATATAAATTAAGAATAAGAGAAATTATTGTATTTTAAAAGTTATAGGAATTTAAATTGAATATTCTTAGAGTTTGTATTTTGATTTAATTTTTTAGGTTTTTAACTTTTTTTCCAAACAAACAACTTAAGCTTTTTGACATTTTTAGCCAAAAAGCCAAAGTTGTTAATCAGGGTCTTAGGTGCCATTTGATAACGTTTATGTTTTTTATTTTTATTTTTAAATTTTTAGTAAACTGTAAACAAAAACATGTTTTGTAATTATTTTTGTTTTCAAAAAACTATAA
>JAOTRH010174560.1:0-12264 GCA_034768845.1 Heliamphora exappendiculata | reverse complement strand
AGAAATTTTTAATATTTATTTTTTTAAATTTTTTTATTCTTAGTTTTAAATGAAATGGACAATTTGTAAAAAAATGTAAACTATTTGAAGTATGAGAAATTTCTCATATTTATTTTTTTAAATTTTTTTATTATTAATTTTAAATAAAATGAACTTGTAAGAAATATGAACTAATTTAAAAAAAAAACAAAAACTTTATTTTAAGAGAGAGAGAGAGAGAGAGAGAGAGAGAGAGGCAGTGGACGTGCTCCATGCTCTGCTAATTCAGCCCTTTCAACTTTTCGTCAAGATTGAAATTTCGAAGCAGCTGCTAAACGAAACATCCAACAATGTCAATGCACACCAAGACCGACTCGAAGGTGACCATCCTAGCGCCGTCATCGCCAATTCGGTTCCCTCGCCGCCAGAATTACTATGTGCAGAGCTCGGCAGAGATCAAATCGGCAAAGGCGTTCCCTCCACTCGTGTTTGCCAGCGAGGCGAGCAGTTTGGAGGAGCGATTGGCGTTGGTGGCAATAGGCAATGTTTTTCTCTTGCAAGGAGGTGATTGTACAGAGTTGCAAGGAATTTTGATCAATTTTTTGGTAAAATATTTCGAGACCTGTAGCATTACGCTTTTCTCCTGTTCAGCAGGGTTCAAAATTGAAGGGTTTTAGTCCAACCCACAAGGGTAAGATGATTAAGGCATTGTTTGGCAATATGATGAGCAGAATTAAAAGCACTTTCTTGATAGTTCATTTTTTTTCTTAAATTATTACACAAAAAAATATTCAATAAGTAGGAACCCAAGTGGTGCGCTCTGCCCGATAAGTAGGGATATAAAATTAGCCTAATTAAGCCTGGTTGTCACTCTCTTAACTCAGTTTGGGTCTAGCCTAAATTTGAAGGGCACTTGCCAAATTTTGGACAGAACGAGATGACTTTTTTGGGAGGAGGAGACTCAAATCTGATCTTGAGAGTATACGAGCTAGAGCTCAGGATTGGACTGTGTCCCAGCAATTTAGGGGCAGCCAACTTGAAAGGGCCAAACTATTTTTTAAAAAATATAATTTTTAAAATTTTCATTTAATTTTTTTTTTACATTTATATATCTTTATGTGTTTTTATATTTATTTTAGTTATAAATTAACTTATTATTTATTAGAAATAGTTTTTTTAATTGTTTCTATATGTAATATTTTAAAATACAATATTATTTCTAATTTAATAAAATTTGTTTATTATAAATTTAGAGTTTATCAACTCACTAATACTTTAAAAAATAATTTATAATTTAATAAATAATAATTTATTATAAGTTTAGATTCATAAAAACTTAGAAATTATTATAAGTTTATATTTATAAACTAAGTAATGAGTTATAATTTAATAAACAATAGTCGTTATTATTTATGAGGGTCAACCCAAAAGTAGAAGGCTTGCCCATGGCCAAGAGACCAGACCCAGTGGGGCGAAACAGGACAGTCGGAGGACCCACTACAGAACTTAAGGTCAGGTTGGCCCGACCTTCTAAGCTGGGCCAAATGCACATTGGAGGTTCCAGTTGAGGCAATGGCGCATTGAATGTTACGGCCGTAACCTGTTTCTACTGGAGCGGTCCTGAGACCGATCGAGTGGTCTGTGGTAGGAGGGACTTTAGGTACAAAATTGAGGCATTTTTTCTTTATTTCTCTCATATCTCTCTCTCTCTCTCTCTCTCTACTGTAGAAACCTAACCCTATAAACTCCATTAGAGCTCATCCTTAAGCTTTTCCATTCTCATTGGAGGTTTTTGCTCACTCCCCTCTTGATTGTGAGTGTTGGAGGGACGATCTACACGCGGAAGCTTTATTGTTTCATTCATCGGTGGGTGTTTTGCTTATTTGGAGCTTGTCAAAGCATTGTCTCTTGTGATTCGAACATAAAAAAGGTAGGATCTACGACTACTTATGAACATTGTTGGATATGAATCGAGTATTTTGAATTTATATATGAAATCATGATAAATCTACATTTTTTGAACCCTAGGTTAGAGTTTAATGTTAAAGCATGTAAAATCGTTGGCTTGTGGGTGACTTAAGGTGATTTTAACTTCTTGTTATTGTTGGTTATGATTGAAATTGAAAAAGAAATGAGAAGTTAGGGTTTGGTTTTGGGGTTACCCTTGGTGAAATTGAGGGTTTTTGAATTGATAAACCCAAGAGTGAAATTAGATAATGATTGGGTAAATTTTGGGTTGTGAGAACCTATTTACATGTATAAGATTCATGAATTTGATGATATATGAAAATATGAAATGATGAATTAGGAATTCTAAGTAAATCAAATGAATATAATGGGTATTTGGGAACTAAAAGATGTTGGTTGGGGCTTTAAGCTAATTAAAGCCAAATATGTGAAATATATGAAATTGAGTAACTGTGAAAGACCATGGGATGTTTGGGTGGGGTTTTGAGTTGATTAAACTCGAATGTAAAACGTATGAAATACCAATGATTATTAATGATTTTAATCCTCGCGTGTGTTGGGTGTTGGTGAGAGGAACTATGTTTGGAGTAGACTCGTGTTTGAAATTTAAAAAATGATAATGTGAATGAACCAATTTGGAATCCGCGGATCGTAATTATGGGCTAGTCCAGCTCCTAGGTGAAAGATAAAAAAACTGCGCAGATTTAGTGACCTATCCATCGGCTAATAATCGAGAAAAATGCGTTAGTCGTGGCGAGTTATAAAATGCATTTGCCACTTGGTGGGTCTCGCGTTGCCCGATCGGTAATAGCCATGGATGGGCCTATAAGCTCGTCTGGCGTCGGTTCTTAAAACATAAAAGAGTACATAATTGGGTTATATACTTGTCCTTGTTTGAGGCAAACTACCAATATCATTGATTTGCGTATGATTTTTTGAAAAATAAAAACTAGATGAGCAATCGCTAAAACAGGCTCTAAATAAATTTTTTTGATGTCGAACGATCAAAGAAAAGCCTTGCCACCACAGTTAATATAGATGAATATCTTTTGGTTGTTTCTTCAACTACGAACTTTGATTCTCCGAGTTAAATGTGAGACCCTGTACCGTCTCTTTTTATGATATATGCATATTCGGTGCTTTTGTCGCATGTTTAGAATTTTTGCTTCTACATGTTTTTAAGCTATTTGATGCATGTTTGAGTATATCTATGCATGCTGGATTGGTCCCGGGGGTTGTTGGGAGTTACGGTTCGAATTTTAATTTTTTTTAAAAAAAGAAGATATTTTGGAGGCCTATAAATATTTAGAATTAGATATTTTCAAAAGATATTTTTCAAAACTTAACGATTAAGTTTTCTCATTTTTCTCTCTACCTTCTCTCTAACTTCTCGGGGGCCCAGGGCTTGATTTTTGGCGGTCCAATAGCCGATCCTTGTTGTTGGCATCGTGGTCTACGCGACCATCTGGGTGGAATTTTATTTCGACGAAGCTCAATTTTGCACGTGGATCGAGGCGTTGACTTTTTAACTCACTGAGGTAGGATCCTAGACTTTATAATTGTTAGAGGGTTCTACATGTAATCTTATGCATCTTTACCATTTTATATTCATGAAAAGGTGTTTCATGTTTTGAAAATGTTGGATTTTTGGTTTAAAAACCATTTTCCATTGTTTTGGTTAGATGAAAACGGTGTTGGATGTTGTTTTTGAGGCCTATGGTGAAAGGTTTGGACGTGTCTGAGTCCATGGGTGTTTGATGGAAGTTTCGAGGCTTTGTTTGGGTTTAAAAAGGGCTGATCCGTAGCTTAAAAACGTTTTTTGGGTTGGGTCAGTCGACTGAACCCATGGGGTTAGTCGACTGGATCATGGTTTGGTGGGTTCAGTCTACTGAACCCATGGGGTCAGTCGACCGGACCGTGTGTTTGGTGTTTTGTGCTTTTCCAGTGTGTTTTTCAGTCGACTGGAGGGTGGGTCTAGTCGACTGGACCTGGGCTGAGGGGTGAAAATGTTTTTGGAGGTTTGGAGCTAACCCTTGGGATTGAGTCTCGGCTTTTAAAACGTTTTGGTGGACATTACAGCTTTATTGTCTTTTTCTTTTGGGTTTCGGTTCACGGTGTGTGATTTTGCTATAAAACTATTTTCAGGTGACCATGCAGAGTTGACCTAGATGCTCGTAGTGAAGGAGAACTTGCTGTAGTTTTTCTTATTTTGTGACATGTACTTTTACATGTGATGCATGTTTCAGAAGGCGAGTTTTGTACGCTTTGAGGCGATATACTTATTCATGTAAGAGAATGTATATTTACTGTTTATGAGAGCTAAACTTTGGAGATCTTTTATCCAAATATTATATATATTTGAGTTGATGGTGTTCCAACTTCAAATCTTATTTTCGTAAATGGTGTTTTGGTGAGCTTTCGCGTGACCCTGGTGTTTGGGGCGTGACATTAAAGCTCCAAATTGACCTTCTACTGTATTCTCGATGCGATTCTCGAGCGTAGTGTGGGCTACGATCCTTCGAGAACTGGTACCGACAGAATCTGGACAACCTTAGTCTTGAAAGACAACTTATGAATTTGGTTCAGCCTACCTGCATATTTATAGGCTACAATAGGGACCTGTGAAGTAATTATGACAGTGACTTCTAGTGTGATCCAGATACCTTTCTAGCAATTTCTGCAAATATGCAAACCTCTCATCGGTTCTATAATTATGAAAACTTTACAGCACTTTCTGCAATTTTTATAAAATACTAAATTACAGTTTATACTAGTAAAGAACTGTAACTACACTTATAGCCATAATTTCAAGACCAATTTGCATTGAGCTCCTGTTATTAAATTCTTAACTTATCTTTCTATGTTAAGATTTCTAATACCCGCCAATTAAATTTAGTTATTGACAATTTAATTTAATCGGCATCTTATAAAATTTCTTAAGCCTTTCCGCTTAAAATCAGGTAAAATATATGATTTTTAGTATAGAATCCTGACAATCTCCCATTTATACTCAAAACCATGCTGCTATACTTCTGACTCCCATGCCCTCTACATGACTATCTAAAGTCTTAGTCATAGACTCTTTGTAAAAAGATATGTGAGGTTGTCCCCTAATGTAATTTTTGTCACAATAACATTATCCCTCTGTACAATTTCTCGTATTAGGTGATACTTACGCTCAATGTGTTTTCCTTTTTTGTGGACTCTTGGCTTCTTCGAGTTTGCAATCGCTCTGCTATTATCATAATAAAGTATAATAGCCGATTGAACTGAAGACACCACATCTAGATCTAACAGGAAGTTCCAGAGCCAAATAACTATTGAAGTTAAAACTGCTAAAATCATTATTTTTACAAACGATTTTCGATAAAAAACTTAACTGGATGGGTAAATGCCGAAATGGGTTTCAGATAAAACTTTTGACGTCGAACGATCAAAATAAAACCTGTGCAACCAAAGTTAATTTAGAAGAATACATTTTTACCGGTCAAATCTTCAACTACGTTTTTGATTTCGAGTTGAATCTCTCGTCACATCTTCTACTATATTTCCTTTTGTGATTTTTGAATGTAGTGTGTGATACGGACTATTGAGAACTTGTACCAGCAAAACCTGGACAACTTTAATCTTGAAAGTCAAGTTATGAAACTAGTTCAGCCTACCTGCATATTTATAGGAGCTACAACAGGGACCTGGTGAGTAATTATGAGTAAGACTTCTAGTGGAATACAGACACGTATCAGTGGCTTTCGCAATTAAGCAAACCTCATAGCGGTATCTGCAATTATGAAAAATTGGCAGCGATTTCTGTAATTTTCATAAAATACTAAATTACAGTTCACACCACTAAAGTACTATAATTTTATTTTGACCAATAATCTCAAGACCATATAGCATTGAGCTTCTGTTATTAAATACTTACCATTTCTCTCCACGTTAAGATTTTTAATACCCGCCAATTAAATTTAATTACTGATAATTTAATTTAATCAGCATCTTGATATTCCTTAACTCTTTCCACTTAACTTATTTGACCGCTGGATAATCAAATCCACCTGTACGGTTTGGCCCAATCAAAACTTATAAGCTTACTTAAAGGGGTATCGCCAATCCCGATCTTTTGGGATGTGAATTCCGTCAATAATTATTATTTACCATATAAACAATACCACTATCCAACTCACCGGGAATATAGACCTATATAAGATCGCACCCTCTAATGAATCAAAATAACGAATATTAAATATATACAAATCAATAATTATTTTACGATTAAGAGAATAAACACTATTTATAATATTCTTGGGGTGTGAATTAATTTATATAGTCAGTATAAAATTAATTACCCCAAATGTCCTGTTCAATACACACAAAGTATACTAGCATTGAGAGTCGGAACAATAGACAGTGCTATTATCTGTTTCCCGTAACCAAGATAGATCTATTAAAACTATGTTTTACAGTCGTACCGATGGTATGCCTATTTCTATCTAAACTGTGAACATAAAACTTATATTCTGCAAGAACTTAAATTCTGATATTCTGTGTGCAAGTCGTACTCTACACACCAGATTAAATATTATACTGAATATCGGACATCCGTGCATAACAGTAAAGAAATGATACACATTCATTGCTCATAAAGATTCTCATAAAATAAAAAATTAATCTTATTAAAAATAAAATTAAATACTAAAAATATAGTTTTCTGTATACTAACCCTTGCAATCTCTCATTTATACTCAAAATTATACTGCCATACATCTGACTCGCATACTCACTACATGACTATCAAAAGTCTTAGCCGGTAAGGTCTTTGTAAATGGATCTACAAGGTTATCTCCTGATGCAATCTTGGTCACAACAACATCATCTCTGTGTACAATTTCTCGTATCAGATGATACTTACGCTCAATGTGCTTTCCTTTCTTATGGACCATTGGCTCCTTCGAGTTTGTAACCGCTTCACTATTATCACAGTAAAGTGTAATAACCAACTGAACTGAAGGTACCACCTCTATATCCAGCAGGAAGTTTATGAGCCAAACGACCTCCTTGGCTACTTCAGGAGCTAGCACATACTTCGCCTCCAATTTGGAATCAGCAATACATGACTGCTTGATACTCTTTCAACTTATAGCTCCAACTCCTAAGGTAAACACATATCATGAGATAGAATTACGAGAATTTCTGTCAGACTGAAAATCAGAGTCTGTGTACCCTAAAGGTACTAGACTGTCTGCCTGGTAAACTAATATATAATCTTTATTCATTTTCAGGTACTTGATTATATTATTTACTGCAGTCTAACGCTCATGTCCTGGGTTAGACTGATATCGGCTAACCATGCCAATGACAAAGTAGATGTCGGGTCTAGTGCAAAGCATAGCATACATGAGACTTCTTACTACTGAAGCATAAGAAACCACCTTCATCTTCTCTATCTCATCGGGTGGTGTCTTAGGACACTGATTCTTAGATTGAGTGATTTCATGCCTGAAAGAGAGAAATTTTTTCTGAAAATCCTGCATACTAAAACGAGTAAGGATGTCATCGATATACTTTGTTTGGGATAAGCCCAACATCTTTTGTTTTCGATCTCACATAAGCTTGATCCTAAGCATGTGATTGGCTTCTCCGAAGTCCTTCATATCGAACTACCCAAATAACCATACTTTTATCGAAAATAACACCCATACATTATTTTTGATAAGCAAGATATCATCTATATAAAGTACTAGAAAGACTATCACGCTTTTGTTATACTTCTTGTACACATAGGACTCATCCGGACTATGTTCAAAATCATAAGATTTAATGGCTTGATCAAACATAGTGTTACAAGATCTCGAAGCTTCTTAAGTCCATAAATGGATCTCTTAAGCTTACACAACATGTGTTCCTGGCCGTTTGCAATGAATCTGTCTGGTTGTATTATATAGATACACTCATTAAGACTTCCATAAAAAAAAGATGTCTTGACATCCATTTGTTAAATTTCGTAATCGAAATGTGCGGCAATGGATAAGAGAACTCAGTTCCAATTTTTTTGCGTTCTCTTTTAGCACATGTGCTAGACACCCTCAAATCTGAATGTGTTTCAGATTAGGTTTATGCTCGATCCACAATTCAATGGGAGTCAAAAGTACTGACTTAGAAGGTACTATATTCAGAATGTAAGCCGCTATCTCTAAAGCGAGTTCCCAAAACAAATCGGGTAAACCTAATTAACTCATCATGGACCTTACCATCTCCATAAGAGTTTTATTTTTTCTTTCTTCTACATCATTCTGTCGTGGAGTGCCAGGTGCAGTCAACTGGGATATAATCCTCTTTGATGACAAGTAGTTCTTAAACTCTCCAAAGAGGTATTCTCCACCACGGTCGGATCGTAGTGATTTGATACTTTTACCTAGACGCTTCTCTGCATTTGTCTTGAACTTTTTGAATTTCTTAAAGCATTCAGATTTATGGTACATCAGGTAAATACATCCACACATTGAGTAGTCATCAATGAAACTGACGAATTACTCAAAGCCACCTCTAGCTCGAATTTTCATAGGACCACACACATCAGAATGAACCAGCTCTAACAGTTCTTTAGCTCTATAGCCTTTGGCCAAAAAGGGCCTCTTGGTCATTTTACTTTCTAAGCAAGTTTCACAGACTAGAAGTACCTCCACTTCCAATGAACTCAAAGATCTATCAGCTACCAGTCTATTTATCCTTTTTAAATTAATATGATCCAAGCGTAAGTGCCAAAAAATATTTAGTTCATTAAAGAAGAAAACTTTCTCTTATATGATAATATAGATGTGTTATTCATTTCAGATAATTGCAGTGTAGGAGAGATTAGAATAATAGCATAAAAATTATCCTCCAATGTAACAGAACATATAACTCGTTTATTATATTTAATAACCACAGAGTTATGAAAATAAATCAAATATATGTCTTTAACTAATCTAGAAACGAAAACTAAGTTCTTTCTAATGTAAGGTACATAAAGACAATTTCTCAATATTAAAATTCGATCTCTACTAAAACTGAGAGTAACATCTCCCACTGCAGCTACTGTTACCTTTGTATTATTTTTCATATGCAGGTAAATCTCTTTATCATTAAGTTGTCGGATTTTCTAGAACCCCTGCAATGAATTGCAAACATGATTAGTAACTTCTGTATCTATACACCTGGTACTAAGTGGAAAAGCTTAAGGATGAGCTCCAATGGAGTTTATAGGGTTAGGTTTTTAGAGTAGGGAGAGAGAGAGAGATGAGAGAAATGAGAGAAGAATGCCTCAATTTTGAACCTAAAGTCCCTCTCTATCATAGACCACTCGATTGGTCTCGGGACCGCTCTAATGGAAACAAGTTGCGGCCGTAACATTTAATGCTCCATTGCCTCGATTGGAACCTCCAATGTGCATTTGGCCCACCTTAGAAGGTCGAACCAACCTGACCTTAAGTTCTGTGGTGGGTCCTCCGACTGTCCTGGTTCGCCCAACTGGGTCTGGTCTCTTGGCCATGGGCCAGCCTTCTATTTTTGGATTGACTCTCATAAATAATAACGACTATAGTTTATTAAATTATAACTCATTACTTAGTTTATAAACATAAACTTATAATAGTTTCTAAGTGTTTATGAAACTAAACTTATAATAAATCATTATTTATTAAATTAAAAATAAAATTGTATTTTAAAATATTACATATAGAAACAATAAAAAAACTATTTATAATAAATAATAAGTTAAGTTATAACTGAAATAAATATAAAAACACATAAAGATATATAAATGTAATTTTAAAAATAATGAAAAATTTAAAAATTATAATAGTTTGGCCCTTTCAGGTTGGCTGCCCCTAAACCGCTGCTTTGGAACACAGTCCAAGCCTGAAATCTAGCTCGTATACCCTCAAGGTCAGATTTGAGTCTCCTCCTCCCAAAAAAGCCATCTGGTTCTGTCCAAAATTTGGCAAGTGCCCTTCAAATTTAGGCTAGACCCAAACCGAGTTAAGAGAGTGGCAGCCAGGCTTAACTGGGCCAATTTTATATCCCCATTTATCGGGTAGAACGCACCACTTGGATTTCAACCTATTAAATAATTTTTTGTGTAATAATTTAAGAAAAAAAATTTGGACTATCAAGAAGTGCTTTTAATTCTGCGGATCGTATTGCCAAACAAGGCCTTAATCATCTTACCCTTGTGGGTTGGACTAAAACCCTTTGGTTTTGAATCCTACCGAACGGGAGATAGAACAACATTCTGAAAACATTTCCTCCTCTCTCTCCTTCATCCTCTCCCCAGGGAAATCCTAGACGTCGAATAACCTGGAATCTTAATCGTAATGGTAAATTCTTACTGGTTCTTTAACATTTTTTTCTAGTTAGGTGTTTCTGAATCTCATCGGAGACTCAGCGTTTTTTATTTTCTTTGTTAGTAGCAATGGTAAATTCGTATTGGTTCTTTCATACCATTTTTCTAATCACGAGTTTCTGAATCTCACCGGAGACTCAGCTGATAGTTTCTTACTCTTGTTTTTTATTTTCTTTTTCTGAAGCCGCAAGGAGACTACATAGAGGTTCATAGGAAGAGGCATGGCTATTGTCATGACCACTTCAAGCGCAAGTATAAGAAAAAGGCTGGCAAAGTTCACAAGCGTTCTGAACGCTTGCGTTCGAAGTGGTCATGGCAATAGCCATGCCTCTTCCTATGGAGCTCTATGTAATTTCCTTGCGGCTTCAGTGAAAGAAAATAAAAAACAAGAGTAAAAAACTATCAACTGAGTCTCCGATGAGGTTCAGAAACTCGTGATTAGAAAAATGGTATGAAAGAACCAGTACGAATTTACCATTGCGACTAAGAAAGTAAATAAAAAATGCTGAGTCTCCGGTGTATGAGATTCAGAAACTCTTGATTAGAAAAAGATGTTAAAGAACTTAGGGGTGTCCATGGTCCGATTTGGTTCGATTTTGAGTTAAACTTAGAACTAAATCATTATGAACGGTTCCAAAAATTTAAGAACTAAAACCAAACCGAACTATGAACCGATAAACAACAGTTCGATTTCGGTTTGGAACCGCGGTTTTAAGGGTAAATATTTGTTGTTTATTTTATGTTTAAAAAAATTATACATTTATTTGTTTTGTTTTTTCTATTAAATTTTTATTTTTTATTTATATTATTTTATTTTATATTTTTTTTTTATCACTTATTTCATATTCTTACAAAGAGAGATTTCTATTTTTATAAATTATGAATTATATTTTATTATATTTTTATTTATTACCAATAATTTATGAATTATATAATGTTACGATGGTATTAGAAAATAATAAAAAATAAAAAGAGGAAATAAAAAAAGAAGTAAAATAAAATAAATAGTATTTTAAATTTTTTTATTTATATATAATACACTATAAATATTGTTAATAAGTGTCGAATCGGTTAAGTTCTATACAGTCTTTTTAAGCTTAATTCGAGAACCGAACCATAAGGAACGATTCCTAATTATTTGGAATCAGAACCAAACTATTCACCAAAAAAATCGAACCAAACCATACGATTTTAATCGGTCTGGACCGGTTTAATGGTTCCAATGGCTTTTTATTCACCCTAAAAAGAACCAGTAAGAATTTACCATTATGACTAAGATTCTAGGTTATTCAACGTCTGGGGTTTCCACGGGGCGAGGGTGAAGGAGAGGGAGGAGGAGATGCTTTCAGAATGTTGTTCTGTCTCCCGTTCAGCAGGGTTCAAAACCAAAGGGTTTTAGTCCAACCCACCGGGGTAAGATGATTAAGGCCTTGTTTGGCAATACGATGCGCAGAATTAAAAGCACTTCTTGATAGTCCAATTTTTTTTCTTAAATTATTACACAAAAAATTATTTAATAGGTTGAAATTCAAGTGGTGCGTTCTACCTGATAAATGGGGATATAAAATTGGCCCAGTTAAGCCTGGCTGCCACTCTCGTACCTCGGTTTGGGTCTAACCTAAATTTGAAGGGCACTTGCCAAATTTTGGACATAACCAAATGGCTTTTTTGGGAGGAGGAGAATCAAATATGACCGTGAGGGTATAGGGGGTAGAGCTCAGGCTTAGACTGTGTCCCAAATTGGTGGTTTAGGGGCAGCCAACTTGAAAGGGCCAAATTATTTTTTAAAAAATGTAATTTTTAAAATTACATTTATATGTCTTTATGTGTTTTTATATTTATTTTAGTTATAAATTAACATATTATTTATTATAAATAGTTTTTTAATTGTTTCTATATGTAATATTTTAAAATACAATATTATTTCTAATTTAATA
>JAOTRH010174539.1:0-12264 GCA_034768845.1 Heliamphora exappendiculata | reverse complement strand
TAAATTTTATGTTATTTATTTTAATATTTTAATATTTTTTTATTATTTTTAAAAAATTTTAAATTCACTCCTTAATCTAATCTTTTTTAATCCTACACTTCCCTCCTCACTAATTATCCCCCATTTGGCGGACTAATAGTCCGGATTAGTCCGCCCGGACTATTAGTCCGGAGGCTTAACAAACGCGGTATTGGACTATACTCCGGACTAATAGTCCGGGCGGACTATTAGTCTGCCAAAACAAACATGGCCTTATTGAATTATTTCCCCTGTTGTCTAGAGGAAAACAAAATATGAAGGAAGCCATTTGTTGCACCTCAAGAGACCATGGGTCCTGGTGTCTGTGGGCGCGGTATTGGTTGCCCTTCAATTGATATGATATCTGGGTCTTTGCAGAATGTTCTTTTCTAAGCTCAGCTAAGTTTTGTTACAATGTTGACTATATTTTTTGGAATGTATTATATATATATAAAGGGAACCCAGCAAGCTATGTCACTGTGTCACATAATACTTACTTCGAAAATTACCCACAAATTAACTGGCACATCCTTAATTAGTTAAAGGGAGAAAATTGTAAATTTATTATACAATAACTGCTTTTCAATTTGTTTTTAAAAAAAAAACTGCACACGTGTGTGCCAAACTTCTAGTGTGTGTGTGTGTGTGTGTACAATATATGTAGAAAGCAGCAAGGGGATGCCAAAAGTACTATATACCCATACATCTATCTAGTCAGAGTGATACTAGAAAATCTGTAATGTTTGTGTGCTGACTCTCTCTCTCTCTTTCTGTTTCTTCTTTGGTAATTCATAGAACATTGAGGTTCATGCTGGCTCCCCCTGCCCCCACCCGCCTCCCTTTCTAGACTATGTTTTTCATTTGAGTGTAGCACGAATTTTCATCAAATATTGTCGTGACTTAATATTTAACTTGAATTTTTATGCAAGGTTATGGAAGTACTCATGTCACTGCAAGGATCTCAAATGGAGGCGGACGATCCTATTGCAAGTTATATGCTACAAGTATGCATTTACTTTGTAATTATAAGCTTCTGGAAACATTTTATATTTTATCATTTATATTTAAGCCCTTTGTATGATAAATTTCTAATTATATGCTAGGCATGGGCAAGACTCTGCAAGTGCTTGGGGCAGGATTTCCAACCTTACATGAGCGTTGTCATGCCCCCATTGCTGAAATCTGCTCAACTTAAACCTGATGTAACCATTACATCTGCAGATTCTGACGATGAAATTGATGAGGCAGATGATGAAATGTTTGCCTTTTATTTTTTGTTTTTTTCTTGAAGCTTACTTTATATGTTAGGAAACTACTAAAGGAACTTGAATATGAATTTCCTGTCAGTTGCCCTGTTTTGGGGGGACAAAGTTATGATTGTAGCAGTTTGATGTGAAACTGCATTTTTTTTTTAATCCTTTAAACTCAGTATACAGCAACGTCGCAATGCTTGAACTTTGTTCTGCGCCTTATGCTCATGTGTTTATGTAACATCATTTCCACAATTCCATAAACCTATCAATAAATTTTTTTTTTCTTCTGTATGAATTATGAATGCATATAATTCGCTTACAAAGTGCTGTTATGCAAAAGCGCTTCCTTACTGTCTTTTTGAGTTTTACTAGACGATCTCTTTGTAACCTGGATAACTGCCAATTTAAACAAAAGCCATACACATGAACCATCTCAACTTATCTTTTGCCAGCATTGGAAATCAATATTTGGTTTCCATTGAAAGCCATGTTTCCTTTCTTCCTGAACTTCCATATAAATTCAGGGAGACTCGGGAGTTTCTTTTTCCCCAGTGGCACTTTTATATCTAAAATAGGGTGCAAAGATGATAAAGAAAGTAATTAATTAAAGTTTTCAATTTCCTCTCGAGCTCCACTCTTTCGTTGACAAAGAATGACTGGACCCCCAATGGACTGTAATGTTAATTCATACGTGCCAAGTCAGAATTGGTGTCGCTAGATATGGGAAAAAATGTTTCAATTGAAAATTAATGGGTGCAATATAAATTTTCTTTTTTGCTTTTCAAATCTCACCAAATCAATTCCCATTCAGTCCGAACATATAAATCCCCATTTTAATTACCACTCCATTAAATCCCACAGTTCCAAACGCACTTTAGGTCTTTCAAGCCTGAATGGGTTGAGAATAAAATTTTGATTGTTTCAGTCTTTGATTTGTTTTTTCACCCGAATTAAGGGTGGTTGTGTTGTTGAAGGGTTGTGATTGTGATAAGGGGTCTACATCTATTGCAGTGTGGAGACCATCACTTTAGGGGACAAAAGAATAGGGATCAAGACTAGTGTCCTGGAGGAGAAAGCTACCACTTGTAACATGCTATGTTGCTATGCTGATGAGTTGAAGGAAGGTTTCTATCCATGGATCGATCAGGTAGGTCTCGGTGAGGCATAAATCTTTGATTATTATTTTTTTCTGTTTAGGCTGTTTTAACAAAAATGATTCTAACCACAAGCTATTCCACAGGTTGCCCCAATTTTAGTTCCGCTTTTAAAATTTTACTTCCATGAAGAAGTAAGGAGAGCAGCTGTTTCAGGTATATATGCTCGTAGTTCCCTATTTTTTCTTTGTTCTGTAGTGTTGTTGGATGTATACTGAATATATTTGAGGTAAACTATTTTCTTTTCAGCCATGCCAGAGCTTTTGCGTTTGGCCAAATTAGCTGTAGAAAAAGGGCTTGCTCAAGGTCATAATGAGTCTTATATTAAGCAGTTATCTGACTACATAGTTCCAGCTCTGGTAGAAGCTTTGCGCAAGGTGTTTTTTGCTGTTGTTAATCCATTTCATGCTTTGGTAACATAATTCTTGTGACAATACTTTTCTTCTAATTTGGGAATTGAAGTACTTTAATTGTCATCATATTGCAGGAGCCTGATACAGAGATATGGGCAAGCATGTTGAATGCGTTGAATGAATGCATACAGGTTGTCAATTTTTTAAGTGTGGTTAATTCATATATTTATGTACTCAAAATGGCTACCTTTTAGATGCAATACTGTTGGTTGTGACTATTTTATGCATCAAGGATAATGAAATAATTATTATTTGCATCATACTCTTTTTCTGTTTTATTGGTCCTTTTATGGAAAATTATTTTCTAACTGAATGCAATTCAATTCTAAAGAATGGCTCCCATAACCTTCGTGTTTGGTAAAGCGAAGGGATTGGATAATGATGATATTGAATTTCCACAAAACATTTATACTATGCAAATATCCCACTTGGAACCCTATTCAATCTGGTAAGCTAATGGACCACTATGAATTCAATCGGATTCTGGCTATGATAATTAATGGATCTTTGTTCGGAAAATTTGATTTCACTGTCTAAACTTTGTGATAAAATTTAATGTTTCAGAAGTTTGGAAACTTAAGTATAGACCTTTACCAAATTGATCAAGTGAAGGGGGCAGGGATGGAGAGATTTTGAAAACCCCAAATGGAGTCCCCTTGATTCTACTGTGTTTTATTCCATCATCTATAAGTTCATTTGGATAACAGGCTAAATAATAGTCTTCATTTGGCTTGTCTTTGCTCATAAGGATCAAGATCAAGATAAAAACAACTGTGCCAGCTTGATATTTTGGCATTATTGCCACAAAGAAGAGTTTTCAGCTTTTTTATTTGCTTTATTTTGATGACAAGAAACTCCTTGCGGAAAACCTGAGTCTATAGGTACGCACCACCGCACAGATAGATTGAGTAAAATATTAAGAAGTTTCAAACTTTCTATTGCACATCTCCTGCAACTAGTATTTGGCTTGGCATGTTTAACCCCTAAAACATGCTTCCTGGTTTACTTGAGTTAATTTATTTCTTATCTGTTGATATCTTAATGCAAAATACACTAGTTTTCTCTTTGTAGGGATTTAGTATAATTTAGAGTAGGAAACATAAAATTGGTTCTGAAATGGGTATGCTGCTTTTGTACATTTCTCAAGTTCCTTGAACTGCATGCATCTAAGCATACCATTAAGCTTGTAAAGGATCCCTCACTTATGTCTTTATACTGGGAGTGAATGCTTGGTTCGATATCCTTTTTATGCAAATTTTCCTGAGTAAATTGTCTTGAAAAGGAGATGATTGGCTCTTCGCACTATTTTTGGTTTTTGAAATCTAGAGCACATTGCCTTGTGTTTGTGCTTTCTTATCATGCAGATATTCTTACTATCTTGGTAGATTTCATTTTGAAGTTCTTGATTCTATATGTGATTTCGGTTTACTGATTTCTGGACCTCTCCTGGATGAAGTCCAGGTGAGGACCATTGTGGAAGAGGTAAAACAGGTGATCACAGCCAGCTCAAGTTGAAAACAAGAGAGAGCAGAGAGGGCCAAAGCTGAAGACTTTGATGATGAGGAAGGGGAAATTCTAAGAGAGGAAAATGAGCAAGAGGAAGAAGTCTTTGATCAAGTTTGTTTTCCACTAAGCATTTTAGAGTGCCATTAATCACATGAAGATTTTGATTATATGCCTTTAGCAAAAAAAAAAATTGTCTTTTTTTTTTCTTTTTCTTTATCTTGCAGACTGATTTTCTGATTCAGGTAGCAGAACTCCTGGGAACTTTGATCAAGATATTCAAGGCCTTGTTCTTGCCCTTCTTTGATGGGCTGTCATTATACCTTACACCCATGTGGGTAAGTTCTAGTATCTTACCCAAAAAAAAAGAGTTATGCTACAGGCTAACTATTCTTGGTTTATATGATCTTTTTCTGCTTCATCTAGCTTTTGTATTTTTGGTTTGTTTTACTTTGTACCAACACGATATTGTGTCCATACGATAGTCTCTCTGACTCTTTGACTCAGCATTTGTCATTGATCCATCAATGTTGAATTTGTGCAAGCAGCTCTGTTACGTTGTGTTACATTACTTTTCTACTTGAATCAATACCGGGGGAATTGAAGTTATTTTTCACTGGGATGGGTACTTTTATTTGGTGGTAATGTTACAATTTATATGCATTGTGTATCAGAAAGAGCTTGAGAACGTGGGCAGGAGCTCGTTGGTGGAGGATTGCACAATTTGGACAGGAAAACCTTCGACATAGTGGATGCGACTGCTGATGGCTGGAGTATTCAGGTGATGGATAGTAAATGGGGGCTTTGGGGAGAGGGAGGTGGGGGGGGGGGAGTTTACAATGGTCGTGTAGTTTTGAAGTCTCGTGGATGGACACAAAGCTCTTGGAGGGCATTGAAATCGTAGAGGGCAAGGGTTTTCTAGGTTGTTTGAAAGGTGGGATGGTGGTTATGGCGAAATATAACTCGGTGAGATTTCAGAAGACTATGGTGGTTTTGGGGAGGATGGTTGGCATGGATGGAGTGAAAAAGATGTTCAGATAGGGAGGACGCATGCAAGAGGGGTCTTGTTTTGAAATTTGAAAGGCATTTGATGTCTAATATTATGGATAAGTGGCTTAATAAGAATATGCAACGTAGCCCCTTCGATGTGAATCGGGCCCAATGTTTTCAATCGCACGATATGTGATACGTATCGTATCATGAGTAAAGCTATACGAATCGTATAGCGTATCGCACGATTATATCCTAAAATTGCGAGACGGTGCGTATCGTGCGATTTTGAGGAAATGAAGAACCATTGGTGATTGGACATTGATAAGTGATACTGTGATAAGTCATAACACTCATCAATAATAGGTTTGAACTTTGGATAATCCTTTTATGCTTCTACAGTTCTACTGTTTCTTCTCTGTTTGGCTATTTGCAATTTAATCTTGGACTGTTGGACGTTAGTAGAAAAGATTATTGAGTCTATTTGTTTCATTGATTTTGAACATTGAAATTATGCCTCTAAAAAGAAAAAATGGATGAAAAGTTATCGACATTACTTGGGGTCATTGTGTTCGTGTTAACGAACAAGTGGATGATGATGGTGTTGATAACACTATATTAAGATTGAGGTGTAATAATTGTGGTAATGAATATTCGGGTGCTGTGATTTGAATTAAACATCACCTAACTCGGTACTCGTAAAAATGTTGTGGCTTGTGCAAATTGTCCAGAAGAAGAAGTTAAAATATTTTCAAATTTGTTACAAGAGTTGAAACAAAAAAATTGTGTTGATGATGATTTTGTGGAGTGCTTTCAAGAGAAAGAAGGTTCTAAATCAAAAGGTGGACAAATGGATAAATTTGTGAGCAGAGGAAAGGAAAACAAGTCGCTTTGCCCTCTAGGATAAAGGATAGAATAAAACCATGCCTTGATATAGTAGATTCATGTATGCAAATGCTTTTCTATTTCATTTGGTTAAAAATCCATGGCTTCACATTATGATACAATTGGTTGGCGAATATGGCAAAGGTTTAAAACCTCCTTCATACCATGAGGTTAGAGTCACTTTCTTGAAGAAAGAAGTTGATACTATGAATGTAACATTAGAGAAGTATCGAAGTGAGTGGAAGAAATCCAATTATACATTAATGTCGGATGGTGGGCAAGATGGGAAGGGTCAACTTATCACTAATTTTCTTGTTAATAGTCCAAAAGGGATGGGTTTTTTTTTAAAAAATAAATAAGTGGACACTTCTTCAATTATTAAGGATGCTCGTAATTTATTTGAGTTACTTGGTTCTTTGTTGAAGAAATTGGTGAAAAAAATGTAGTGCAAGTAGTGACGGTTAGTGTGTCTGCTTATGTTCTTGTTGGTGAGTTTCTAATGGAAAAGAGGAAAACTTTTTTGGTCTCCATGCGCAGCCCATTGCATTGATTTGTTGCACAAAAATATTGGTGAGCTGCTGGTGCATAATGACACAATAACTAAAACAATAATGATCACCGTTTTCATTTATCGCCATTCATGGGTTCTTAATTTGATAGCAAGGCTGGTTGTGACAAGATTTTCCACTTATTGCCTCACTTTGAGAAGCATCTTAACTCAAAAAATTGGACTTAGAGCCATGCTCGCTTCCGAAGTGGGCTAAGAGCTCACATTCCAAAAAAAGTATGTTAGGAGACCAAGAATAATGGGAAGTCATACCCTAATAGATAGGCGAGCAATCTTATTTATAATAAACTTAGAGAATACTATTACAATTATACACCCACTCACACCGGATAATAATAACATAATAATAATAAGTTACTAACTCCCCCCCTCAAGTTGGAGCATATATATCTACTAAGCCCAGCTTGTTACATAAATAGGAGACACGTGGACCCGATAATGATTTAGTGAAAATATCAGCCACCTATTCCCCTGTAGGGATAGATCCAAATGTAACAACACCTTTCTAATATTCTTCACGGAAAAAGTGGAAGTCGACCTCAATGTGTTTCGTTCGCTCATGAAAGACTGAATTTGTGGCACTATAAATAACGGAGGTATTATCAACCCAAAGTTTGGCAGAGCATTTAAGTGAAAAGTGTAACTCTGTCAAAATCTGCTGAAGCCACATAATCTCAGCAATCGTTAATGCCATAGTCCGGTATTCGGCCTCAGCATTAGACTGGGATATCACAATCTGCTTCTTACTCTTCCAGGAAATCAAATTCCCATCAACAAATATAGAGTAACCAGATGTGGATCTCCTGTCAAATGTACATCTAGCCCAATCAGCATCAGAGTACCTTTCCATTCCCATATGGCCATGATAAGAGAACTGGATTCTTTTACGTAGATTTTTGTGTAAGTATCGAAGAATACGTAACACTGCTTGCCAATGGGAAACACGGGAATCAAACAAAAACTGACTCACTACACTCACCGGATAAGCAATATCTTGACGAGTCATGGTAGTAAGATAATTAAATTGTCCCCTTGTACGTCAATATTGTTCAGGATTCGGAAGAACCGCTCTTTCTTTCGACTCTAGCATAACATTAGACTCCATAGGTGAGTCCACGCCTTTAGCATTCATATATCATGCTCGCTCTAGAATATCAAGAACATACTTCCGCTAAGAAATGAACACACCTTTCGTATTCCTGGTTACTTCAATACCCATGAAGTATTGAAGTTCACCAAGATCTTTCGTCTGAAACTTAGTGCCCAGAAATGATTTAAGCGCAACAATCCATCCACTGTTACTACCGGTAATAACAATGTCATTCACATAGATAACAAGTAATATGCAACCTGCAAAGGTTGTCAAAAGAATACAGTATGATCCTTTGCTGACAGCCGAAGGCCAAATTTCTGGACAACTGAGCTGAAACGGCCAAACCAGGCCCTGGGAGAATGCTTCAGACCATATAATGAATGCTGTAGCCGACAGACATGGTTAGACCTCCCCCCCCCCCCCCGAGCAGCAAAGCCAGGTGGTTGCTCCATATAAACTTCTTCCTCCAAATCACCATGCAGAAACATATTTTTCACATCGAACTGATTCAAAGGCCACCGATGGGAAGCAGCCAAAGACAAGAAAAGACGAACGAAGACCATTTTCGCAACAGGGGAGAAGGTATCAAAGTAGTCAAGACCATAGATCTGAGCATATCATTTGGCCACCAAACGGGCTTTCAATCTCTCAAGAGTGCCGTCAGAATGAAGTTTGACAGCATATACCCACTTACACCCAATAACTTTCTTCCCAGGAGGAAGACATACCAGGTCCCACGTATGATTAGCCTTAAGAGCATTCATCTCCCCAATCATAGCTTGGCGCCAATCTGGATGAAAAAGGGCATTTACAATAGAGCAAGGCAAAGTATGTTGATCAAGTGTAGTAATATCCTACTGGACAGTAGCAGGCAATCCACGATATTACGTAGTATATAAGGGATGATCCCAACAACTACGATAAGACTTGCGTAAAGTAATAGGAGAATCACTTACCTGATCAGAGGCCGGATCTAGTGGAGAGGAGATTGACTCAGGTAGAGGAGAGGTGGTGGGGCCTCGAGAAGATGATTATGAGGATGAGGAGATCACAGGTGCCTTTGGGACAATAGGAGAAGACTCCTCAGAAATATCAACCTGAGGTCGGGGGCCTGGAGTCGGTGCCACTAGTAAATCGGGAGATAAAGGATACAACAAAATCTGTTCTGAATCATTAGCACCAATGGAGAAAGGTGTAGTTGCTGATGCAAAGAACGAAACAAACTCAACAAACACCACATCTCGAGATACTAGAAACCTTCGCAATTCCGGACTATAACACCAATATCCTTTATGTGTCTTAGGATATCCCATGAAAGTACACTTTAGAGCATGAGCATCTAACTTTGTCACAGTCGGCCTCGTATTGCACACATAGCACACACCCAAAGATCTTTAGTTGTAATGAGAAAGGAGTCTGCTGAAGAAGTAAAACCGACAAGGGTGTAGCACCATGGAGGACAGAGGACGGTAATCGATTAATAAGATAGCATGCTATCAATACAGCTTCACCCCAGAACACTTTGGGAACTTTCATCTGGAACATTAGGGCACGAGCAGTTTCCAATAAATGCCTATTCTTTCGCTCAGTCACTCCATTCTGTTGTGGGGATGTCTGGTGAATAATCTCATAGGTACGCAAGTATGTATCCAACACGCCACCAATGTATGTATTCACCCCCATTATTACTACGAAGAATCTGAATAGTCTGTCAAAATTGAGTTTGAACCTCTTTACAAAAAATAGTAAACACGGTCGGTAATTCAGAACGTTTCTTCATAAGATAAAGATAAGTAATTCGAGAATAGTCATCAACAAACGTGACAAAGTACCGAAAGCCAAATAAAAATATAACATGACACGGACCACAGACATCTGAATGAACTAAATAAAAAGGACTCTTGGTCCTATTATTATTCCGTAACACGTATGGCACACGCAGGTGCTTAGCAAAAGGACATGACTCACAGTCTAACTGTGTAACCTGATCGAAACTGGAACATAATTTCTTTAGACTCAGCAAGGAAGGATGGCCCAACCGACAATGTATATCCAAAAGTTGAGATAAATGTCCGGAGCATGCAACATATGAGGTCTTATCCATCACATACAGGCCACCCACTACTCGTCCTCTACTGATAGTACTCCTCGAAACTAGATCTTGAAAAATAGAATAATCAGGAAAGAATGCTACTGAGCACTTCAAATCTTTTGTAGTACAATTTACCGATAGCAGATTAAATAGATTAGCAGGAGTATGTAAAACATCAAGGAGGATTAGAGATGGAGATAAAGCTGCTACTCCCTGTCCTTTCACCTCTAAGGTCCTTTCATTGGCAACAAGAACTCCACTATATTCAGAGGTCAATTGATAAGACGAAAAAGTACCTATGGAGTGGGTCATATGTGCAGATACACCTGAATCTATCACCCATGATCTGGGAGTAGCCATACACGCAGCTGGGTTACCTGCAACTGTGGCTGAGGGAGTATCGGCTGTGTTCCCAATTATTATCTAGATAAATTGATTATATTCTTCCTGAGTCATATCTATAGTCCTCCTCTTAGAAGAAGAAGAGGAAGGAACATCATAATCAGCCACTGCATTGGCCACAGACGAGGTAGGACGTTCATGTAGCTTTCAACACGAGTTCTGTAAATGTTCCTGCTCTCCACAATAGTAGCAGGACCTTGTGTCCCGTCTACCTCGACCTCTGCCTCTTCCTCCACCACAGTCTCTACCTTGCCCTCCATCACCACGACCTCCATCACGACCTCTACCACGAAAACCATCTTTACTGCCTCCACGAAATGCACCTAAGGTTGTGTGATCACCCTGGTCAGCAGTAGTGATACGAGGCTCATCTTTACTAATTGTTTTGTTCATCCTCCTGAAGACCTCATATGAAGATGGAATATTGGACCCAGCCAAGATCTGTGAACGGGCAGAATCAAGTTCCTGGTTCACCCCAATTAAGAAACACACCACCAAAAACTGCATCATCTGCTCTCTAAAAATCTCGTATCGATTGATGAAAGGCACCAATCGATCATACTCATCTGCCAGCACCTTGAACTCTGTGAAATAGTCTGAGAACGGTCGTTCGCCCTGTTGTATCCTGAAAATACTTTGCATCACATTATATAATCTGGACAAGCATTAGTCGACACAAATGTCTCCTCGAGTATGGTCCACACCTCTCGAACAGTGGTGGTATTGGCCACTAAAACCTCAATGGACGACTCCATTAAATTCAACATCTTACTCAATAATCTTGCATCATCCCTTTTCCACCTCTTGTATTCATCAGATCCTTTCTCAGGAGGATCGTTGAATAAATGATCCTCCTTTTTCATACCTTCAATTGTTAGCAATACCTTTTTCTTCCATAACACATATGTTTGTGATTCAGTCCGTCTCGAATCCACTAACTGTGTGGATGATGAAAACACATCTGTGATTTCTTATCTGTCAGTACTCATTTGAGTTTCACCAATTCTTCTTTCAGTACTAATTGGAGAGTTACCCACCCTTGTCGAACTCTTCGTCGACATCACACTATCAATATTAAGGAATCACAGGCAACCACTCCAACAACAAAATAGAACTCAACTCCAACCGGAAAGACTCATAAATGGACCGCCAAGCCAAGCATACCTTCAAACTATCGTCATAGACTTCAACACCCCGTGACAATCTTCTAGACCCTCAAAACAGCAGCTGGGGTTCTCCGCAGGATTATTGGTACTCACAGAATCAAGGTAAAGGACCACGGAAGTCCCTAGAACCTCAAACCAGTGGCTAGGACTCCCCTAGGAACTGTCGGCACTTCCAGCAGAAAGAAAGAGAGACTGGCTGTGTGAGAAAACAGTTGTCGGCAACTCCAGATGAACTAGCGTTTCATCAGTCAACAGGGAAGGGTGTCGGCAACTCCTAAAGGGAGAGAAGAGATTGTCGGCACTTTAGGGAAGGGACAGGGGATCTTGACACTGCAGGGAAGGAGAAGAAGCTTTCGGTACCTTCAGGGAAGAAGAGGAGGCTGTCGGCAGCTTTAGAGCAGAAGAATAACCTGTCGGCACATTCAGAGAAGAGGAGGAGGCTGTCGGCAGCTTTAGAGCAGAAGAAGCTATCGACACATTCAGGGAAGAAGAGAGGGTTGTCGGCAATCTCAGGGAAAGAGCGTCTGGCGGCTGAAGTTGGTTGCTTAGGGTTAGGGTTAGGGTTTCATGGAGGAGAAAGGAGAAGAAAGGAATGGTGGCTCCGATACCATATTAGGAGACAAAGAATAATGGGAAGTCGTACCCTAATAGGTAGGCGAGCAATCTTATTTATAATAAACTTAGAGAATACTATTACAATCATACACCCACACACACCGGATAATAA
>JAOTRH010174518.1:0-12264 GCA_034768845.1 Heliamphora exappendiculata | reverse complement strand
ATTAAATGTGATTTGAGGTTGATTTAACTTGATTTAATTCTTGGAGGCTAGAATTCAGATTTTGGGAAGCTAAAAGTCTCTAGGTGGCTGTTTGGGGGACAAAAATTTGATCCCCTATCAATCAAAGGGTTTGCCTCGGTTTTGGTGCCCCTATTGTGCAAGAAAATGCATTAAAAATTAATTTGATGTATCTTTTTGGTGTCTTTTCCTACTAAGACTAATTATTTTAATATGTTTATGATAAATATATTATTTTCATATATTATTATAGTTTTCATAACAATTGATTAAATAGAGCTAGTCTTTTAAGTCAAATTAAGCTATTTTGACAATATATGACTTTTTGACTTATTTTGTTATGTATGAACTTCAATAATAATTTATTTATTTTTTTTGACTTATAACACTATATTATTAGGTATATTACTTGTTCAACAAGTTTGGGATAATCATAATATTTTATTTAATACATTTCTCATCATTTAAAGCAAAAAAGAAGCAAAAAGTCACTTTTGGCACATCTCCCAAGGTGGTCGGCCACTAAGGGAAATTTTTGGCATTTTTGATATTATTTTTTTCTGTTCTACTTAATTGTACTTAAATTCTTGATTTAGGGTATCCATTTGTCAAAATTTAGATTTTTAAAGTTTTTTGCTGTACTATGAGCAAAACGGTCATTTTACCATATTTATGAGAATTTTTTATTTTTAATTCATTATTTCATGATATATACTTAATTTAGAATGTTATAAGACTCTCTGGGTGTTAAGGTTTTGTTGCTTGAGTTTTGAACCTTTTTAGGGTTTTTGGGCCGAACTTCGAATTTTCGATTCGAGTTAGGGTTTTGAGCTACTTTCGAGTTTTATGGTCTCGTGGACTATCTGTCACTAACACTTAAGGTTTGGACTGAGTCTTTACACTGATCGTTATCAATCGGGTTGTTACCATTAGGGCCTGTACCAGGTCGTTACATTTAGTGTCGGCACCAATGTCCAAATGAGTCGATACAAATATCCCGAGGGTTTTTGCAGAATTTTATTGTCGACACCAAGAAGATTTGAGTCGACACAAATTGTTCTCTCTAGGATGCTGAATTTCAAATGAGTCAACACAATATCCAAATGTGTCGACACAGTTGAGTTGGTGAGGAAGATTGCAGAAATTGTGTTGACACCTCATAAGATTTGAGTCAACCCAATCACTTGAATATCCTTGCCTTAAACATTTTGTGTCAACCTAAAAGCCTTTGTGTCGACACCTGTGACGAAAATTTAAATTCGCAACAGACTTCAACGGTTGAATTTTTGGCATTTAATACCATCACCTACCTCCAACGGTCATGAATGCTCAAGAGCTTATATAAGGAGTTACTTCTCAGCATTTAATCTAACTGGAGACTTACAATCACTGTTCTATTGCTTGGTTCAAACTCTAAAACTTTTAAGTTTTTATTTATTGCTGAACTCCAGCTCTTGTACCTCATCTCTCTTTACCTCTGCATTTATTATCAATTATTTCTGTAAAGAGAGTGAGTATTTCTTATTTAACCTCGTCATTTATTGTATTGAAGAGTGAGTCACCCTTTATCTTTTGAGTGAGTTAGTAAATCTCATCAAAGAAGAGTTCAAGAGTGATTAGAAGAAAATATGGAATTATTTTCATAGGATCATCTTGAAGTTGTTATAAGCTTTTGAATGTGCCCGAAAATATTCGTTTTCTCAAGGAGAGTCTTGAGGTTATAAGGTTTTAAATGCGCCCGTGAAGCATTCTACATAATAAAAATTCTCAAGAAAAAAACTTGAGAAATGAACGTAGGCTTGGAAGAAGCTAAATCACTATAAATCATTGGTGTCTGGTTCATTCTCTTTATTCATAATCTCTTTAATATTTGCATTGCTTTAATTTTTAATTATTTTGCCATATTTATTTGCTGTATTAAAAAGTTATCGAAAAGATTTTAAAAATTATTATTAATTTTTTTAAGATCCAATTCACCCCCCCTCTTGGGATGCCTAGAATTAACAAAGCATATAGCCATAAAGCTTGCTAGCTTTCCCACATAGCCCCAAGACAATAAACTGATCGAGGTATCGGGTAGGCAGAGCAGGGGTTTTGAGAATCAAGCATGCAAATATGCACAATGCGAATGCGAATACCAATGAAAAGTTTACAATAAGAACCATTGACATTTCGAGTTAAGCCCTCTTAATATTTTTTTTTTTTGAAAACTAGTCCCCAGTGGAGTCGCCAGAAAAACTGCGGGTGTTTTCATTCGGATGTGTCCGAAAAATGATGCGTTGGATATCTATTATTTTTAAAAAAATATTCTTTTTTTTATAAAACAAAAAAATTCAAGATATCCAAACACATTTTTAGAAAAAAAAAAAAAAAGAGTCGCCACTTGATTTTTGAGAAAAATCAAAAAAAACAAAAAGAAGGCTATAGGTCCTTTTTTAAACATAACTAGAGAAAAAGATGGTTCAATGCTAAGGTACGAAAAGAAAAGGTATTAGGCACTCTTTTCGCCCAACAGTAAGGTTGACCTCTATTTTTGTCAATGTTGATTCTTGTTTTAAACATTTCAAAGATAATATATACAGAATAGGAAGTTAGAGATAGTTCATACAAAAGTAAACAAGGAAGAAAATTCCTAACTACAATCCTAGGGTTCATGCAAATTGGTTATCATTTCTAACATGTCACACGTATTGTTTGAGCAAAGAAAATCGAAAAATATACAGTGAAAGATCAAATAGAACAAGAAAGACCTAAGGGTCATATGATAAAGTTTTTGCCTCTAGCATGCTGTTTACAGGTTATACAGAAGGAACATGGGAGATCTAAACAATGTTTTTAAGTTAGTGTACATACACAAAGTTCACTTCCGTAGCAATAGAATGTTGCGACCGTAACAAAATGGGTCACAAAACATGCGACCGTGACAAAATACATGGTAGCCGCAAGAAAATGGGTCACAAAGGTCGCGGCTGTGATAACCAAAGGTTGCGGCTTTGATATTTTGGGGTTTAGAGAGGTTTTCAACATACAAGATCCAAACGAGCTCAAATGGATAAGACACACAGAATTGAGACCACAATCCTCTTCATCAAGGCTAGATCTACTATTCATTACTCCAGTAACAACATAGGTCTTAAGACAGAATGCATAAAACATTTTAAAAAATGGTAACTTAAGGCTTTAAACATAGTTTTCATACTATTGGTCTTCATAAAAAGCTCGTGGTCGTAGCAACAGAAAGTTGCGGATGTGACAAAAATGAGAAGAAAGGTTGCGGCCAAAAGCAAATAAGTAGCGGCTGTGATATTTAAGTCAAAATAACTCACGGCTGTGACAACCATGGTTGATGGCCGTCAGGTTTTTGAAATCATAGAGGCATTTTCATGTGTTTAGTGTGCCAGTGAATACCAAAATGGATTGAAATATGCTACTCTACGTATTATAGAGAGTTATAGACATACAAATTTTAATGACAGCTCACATGAAAATGCTTAATAAAAATCAAAATCATGAATAAAAACCTTAACTGTAACACCCTCGGGAGAGAGAAGATGAGGTCTTAAAGAAACGTCACGATTTTCCTAAGGTTACCTAGTGTAGACAACCGCCTTGAATGTCTTCTCGGATGTGAAAGCTGAGAAACGCCAAATAATTCGTGCTCCGATAGCCTCACCAATGCAAGCAAAGTCACGAACGAGGTCTGAGAGTATCGGGAATGCAAGTATTGAGTATCAAAATATCGGGGGGAAATCGAATTCGACAGAGTATCGGTATCCAAGTCTTTTTCTCTTTGGTTTCTGTGGAAATGGGTTCCTATTTATAGGCAAGAAGATAACACAAACATTATCTGAAATGCTGCCACCTATTCAAAAAGGTGTCAAAATCGCGGCCGTGACTTTAGTTGCACGAACAGTATCGGCCGTGACTTTCATCGTACGAACAGAGCAGGCCATGACCTTCAAAGGCCACGGGTAGGTTTAGGGTTTCAAAAAGGTAGTGGCCGTGACAAATGAAAGTCGTGGCTTGCTCTAAGATCACAAAAAGGTGGTGGCCGTGAGGGTAAGGACATAGCCTGTTGTAGGTGGCGGCTATGAGGATCATTGATGTCGCGGTCTGAAGGTTTTTGGTGGTTTCTTGAGTTTTGGACCGAATTCCTGACTTTGCTTGATTGGGAGTATTCTTGAGCATAATTTTCACGTTTTTGTCATTGGGGGCCATTCAGAACGGGTGCCTAAGATTCGGCTTAGTCAAATTAGAATGTCTATAACATCAAGAGGGACCTAGACCTGAAGTGGTTAGAAAAGATGAAAGTTCATCCTTCAAAGTGATCCAAAAAATAAGTATTATCGCTTTCACAAAGACCATGGCCATGATATAGAAGACTACTACAACCTAAAGCACCAAATAGAACACCCAATCATAAATAGAAGATTGGGATAGTTTCTTGACGAACCTGCTCATCCAGATCAGCGAGAACATCAAGAACGACCATGAGCAAAGCACCGCATGACAGTGGCAAGGCTGGTCAGCCAGATCCACCCCAAATGGAGATTAAAACGATCATAGAGGAATTCGTCAGAGGGGGAGAGTCCAGGTCAGCAAGAAAAGCACACACAAAGCAATTGAAGAAAGAAAACAAAAGGGACACGAGGGAGCAGGTTCCTTGGCCAAAGTCAAAAATGATAGACAAACTAACAATTTCTTTCTCAAAAGAAGATTGTTGTGGGGTTCAATATCCGCACGATAAAGCCACCGTTATTAGCTTGCTAATCAACAATCATATGGTTCAAAGGGTGCTTGTAGATAACGAAAGCTCAGCGGATATCCTCTTCGCCAGTGCCTTTTAATAGAAAACTAGATTTGAAATGTATCTTATTTCTATTGGTTTCTAAGGTATGGGTTATTACACCCAATGTTGCAGAACACGAGGATATAAAGCATAGAATTGGTAAGAACTAACCAGGAGAAAATCAGCCCAATGTCGTAGCGCCTGAGGCTATAAAGCCTAAAACGGGTAAGGGATAACCAAGAGAAAATTAGCCCCCAATGTCGCAGCGCGTGAGGCTAAAAAGCCATGAACGGGCAAGGATAGACCATGAGAAGGTCAGCCCCCAATGTTACTAAACCCGAGGCTATAAGCCTAGAATGGGTATGGGATGACCAGGAGAAGGTTAGCCCTCAGTGTTCTTGAATAGGAGTAAGTCAATCTCTAAAAACAAACTCAAAGTTTAAGGGCAAAAGACTGTTGAAATAAAGGAAATTTGAAATTCCATGCAGTAAAACAAAGCACAACAAGTACGCGCGCAACAATATCTAACAAATTACAAGTAAGGAAACCAAGTGTAAGAGAAAGAATTCCACAACATCCAACATTTCAGGTTTACTAGTTGAATCTACCAACTACTACAAAAATGAGCTTCATCCAAACAACCCACATATAGTTGAGCAACAGAAAGTGTTCCCAGAAACTAAACAAATGGGTATATTAAGTGTTTACAGACAAAAATGAAAATGGAAAAGAAATAGAGAAGATTAAGAAATAGGGGAAGGGGGATGGGACTGAACTTCGTCATCAACTTCCCCAGCTGGAAAGGATCCAAAAGCCACTGAGGTATTATCTCTGTTAGCTTTGGTCTTTGAGAAATCTAATTCAGCACACAAACTACTTGCCTACTGGCGAAAGGCTTCAAAGCCACCCTCCTAGTGCTCTACAAACATGACTCTCACATCAAAGCCACTCTTAGAGATCAACTGGGATTAATTCCTCAGAGCCCTTGAGCGCCTCCATAGCAACAGCACATTCAACAACAATAGAGACCTCCAAAGCTTAATATTTGGAATGCTGCTCTACCAATTGGGATTTCAACTCTGTCATTCGCTTTTGTTGCAGGTCCATTTGGCCCAGTACGTCCTTTTCCTTGATCGGCCATCTGAGATAGCCTCAGCTCTCTCTAGGTCAGCTTCCACAGTAGATAACCTCCCCAGATCTGCCTTCAACGTAGCAATTGAGCTCTTCAGCACCTTAATATCTTGGCCAATGGCCAACAACTTCTTCTTAGAATTTTGATGAAGAATTTCTTTCTTTATCAAACAAAGGGTCAGATAATAACCCAACGCAATAGACTACGAAAAGTTAGAACTCAATTAGACAATGAAGCAAATAATAACAATATAAGTAAGCAAAAAGCATAAAAGAGTAAGAAAGATAGAGCATACCCTGGCAGTTTCCTGATGGAAACATCGGCCTAACTCGGTTATATTCATGTAATCCATCGCTTCGATATCACTGGGGGAGATGGTCCCCTCAATCATCTTCAGACCAGCATCCCCGTCCAAAAAGACAGAAGACACTAGTTGTTCTTGAGCAAAATGATAGGGAAGGGGGAATTGCATAATTCATTTACCTTTGTCCAGATCTTTCGCTTGCTGGTCAGAACCAGACCTACTACCCTTCGAAATAGCGTCAAGGTTAGGCTTCTCTTTCCACTTCTCTATCTCCTTACCTTCAGCTAATGCAGTCCCTTCATCTCTCTAACCCGACATAGCAGCTCTTGACGGAGTTGAGCTTGGGATGTACTCTTTGAAAGTAGAGACATCCAAGTCCTTCTAACGGGAAGTCATGACATGTGGCTTCATCAACAAAGGCTGATCATGATGATTATCCTGAGTAGCTGCTCTCTTCTCTTTGAGCTTTTTAAGTGTCTCCTTATCCGCGTAATTCATTGTGCCTGCATAGTGGAAATACACTGGTGGTTAGCAACTTATTGAGCGAAAGGGTAAAATAATACATTTTAGTAAATACAATACTTCACCTTCTTTCTTATAAATTTTTGCAGCTTCAGCATTATGAGATAAAGATCATTACAACAAAATAAGTCATTATTGACCAAATAATTTCATCTCTAAATCTATATATTTCATCGCTAATAGATTCTGTGACGAAAATGTGTCATCTCCACTTTTGTCTCTAAAGGGTCGTCGCAAAAAGTAACTCGTGACGAAAATTTAATTCCTCACTAAAACTTTGACATTTTGTGCCGAAAAATCTTAACTCCTCACCAAACAAATGTCGTTTGTAACGATTTATTGTTATCTTTGGTGACGAAAGTAATCGTCATAAAACATATTTCGTCGCAAAAAAAGTGAATTGTTGACCAAAAAATGAAAAACTATTTTTGTATATAGTGAATTTGTGACAAAATATTTTCTCGCAAAATAGGGCAATTTGTGACAAAAGTTATTTCCTCGCAAATAAAAACAATTAGTGACAAATAATTTCATGGCAAACCATTTCATCACAAATAAATAGAATGAGTGACATAATTAATCGAGATTCACCACAACAATCAAGTATAAATCTCCAATTTGTCTACAAAATAATATAAATGTACTTCTAACTTCAAAAAGATGTATCAAATAATTCGTTCCAAATAAATAGACAAAAAAAAGTTTAATCTAATAAAATAATATTTAAAAAATCGCGACACAAAATTCTTCAACGCCATATTCCTTTTGTAGCAAATCTATAAACACAATAAGAAAAATATCAAAATGATATATAGTTGATACAATAAATTGTTTTCATATTGCTAGAAATCTGTCTACAACAATAAAAAAAGTCAAAAAAAAAGAATATAAATATTGGTGTTATTGAAGTTGAAAATGTCAACTCTTCAAGTTAAACACAAACTATTATTTATTGTCTATTAGTTTATCCTCTCATCATAGTACAACCTAAACAATTATTCCAAACACCCAATTTAGCTATTTTTTTAATATTCTATTTTATTGGTTAAAAATACTAAAACGAAAAGAAAAACATTTAAAAGCAAAATATGAAACAATAAAAACAAATAAAAAGAAACTCAAATAATCTTTCTTTTTCTCACTTTTCATACTAGTACGACAATAACCAAGCGAATCTTATGTTACAATCAATTGGCGGCATCTTCCATATGCATAGAATAACCTGCAGCCAAAAAAATACGAAAAAAATATTCTTAGATATTGGTTATCATATTTTTAAAAATAATCTAAGTCTAAAACTTAAAAATTTGGGCAGAATTTTTTCTATTTTTCGGACTATCCCAATTTTTTTCCTGTAAACCTATTCAATTCAAAAACAAATATACTCAGGCACTGTCTGAATTTCAACCCACAATTACAGTTAAATAATACTTAATGACTAACATTCATCATTCATTACAAATGCATTCATATTCCCAAGGAAATCTATAAAACTATGTAAGTGTTCATACATTTGGAAAAAAACATAAATTTCAATTACCGTAAGTCGCTGAAAACAATACTGATCTGAAAACTACAATTTATGTGGTTTAGAGCATTTTTCATTCACCCAAATATGCATGCCTCACTCACCCCAACTAACCAAAGTGGAGATAGCATACTACAATTTAGTTGTACTAGTACATATCACAATATAAATGTTAAAAGTTTTAATCTTATAAATTTAATTCCAACATATCACATAGTTAAAGCATAATTGGATTTTTATCTCATGTATTAAATAATTCATAAACAAATCCTCCAACATTGAGATTCAACTTAACAATTTAAACCATTTTTTCCATGAAAATATACGTTAAATTACCTAAGTTGGAGAAAGATGTTGCGACAGTACTCTGACAACAAAATAAACCACTCAAATAAATTTAGGGCCCTTATAAGTTAGTAAATAATAGGACAAGAAACTATTACTACAGTGAGGGCAGAGATAGCATAGGACCAGTGGGGGCACATGCTCCCACTGAAAATGTAAAAATAAAACTAATACTAATACATTTTTGTAATTTGCATTATTATTGTATTTGCGCCTCCACTAAAAATTTTAAATAAATCACATTAGTACTCTTATATTTTGTACATCTTTATTATTGTGTTTATTCTCCAACAAAATTATACTATACCCCTTAAATATATAACAAAAAGGAAGAGGAATATATATATATATACCCATCATGGTCAATTATAAAAATTTGTTTTTAAGTTTTTGTAAATGTCTAATTTTTAGACACCTTTATACAAGTATGTGTTACTGCACTATGATAGTGCATTGTGCTTGATTGTTATAAAAATAATAATAATAGTAACTTCTCATTGTTCTTAGAGTAACTTCTCATTATTCTTAGAGTTGTGCCCCCTCTATGTTTAATTCCTGAATACGCCACTAACTTCAGTGCTGGCTAGCAGCAAAGATCCAACAAGCATTGCTGCTTGATCATAATGCCATGTGGGTTATTTTAAATACATGGTGTGAATGATTACGCATCAAAGTGAAGCTATAGTTATTCATTCCAACTTCTAGAAAATTACAAAATCATACTCAAAACTAAAGATAAATTAATAAAGCATAACCTTACAGAAGTACAATGTCATGTCCTTGACCCGAGATACGTGAACCCCACTTGATAACCCAATTTACAGAATAACTAAAGAGACCTCTTTTTTTATAAAACCAAATTTTATTATTAGAACCCTCTTTAAAGAAAAACATTTAGATTTAATGTGGTTTAAAAAAAGTTCCTTTCCAAAATTTCAAAAAATATTCCAAGTATAATTCTTAAAAATTTCGGCAAAGTCTTCTCTGTTTTTCGGACTATCCCAAATTTTCTGTAAACCTGTTGAACATAAACAATACAATATACTCGAGCATTGCCCGATTCACAACTCCCAATCACAATCTAATAGAAAGAAACTAATCTTCTTCATAACATTGCAATCACATTCATTCCCAAAGTATTAATTCAAACCAACTAAACTCCAATTAATACTCAACATAATTACATTCAACATTAAACAAATCATCTTAATCATCCATCTAAATAGTATATAATTTACTAGCATTCTTCGTTCATTACAATTGCATTCATTTGCATAAGACTTAAATTATACATAAACTTCAAATTTATAGTTCTAATCTAAATTTCAAGTCACACAATCATTTTGAGCATATAGCCAACTCAATTCGTTACTCATAATTCTAATCTATAAAATTTCAAGTCTCATATAATTAATTTCATGAATTAATACAACTCTATCGTAGTTCAAGTCACTTAGTTAAGCTCGTATTTACTTCACTCAAGATTCACAACATCACCAACTAGAGTTCACACCAAATAAAGGTCTCAACTATGATCCATGTTTAGACTATCCATTTCTATGTAATTTAATGTGTAAATTTATCCAAATGAGTAAATCATCAGTCCGAATATTACGTACAGTTTTAATTAGAATTAGACCCATAATTCGACTTAACTTTTATAAAATTCAATTTTCATAACAATGCCAACCATAGTTTCTATGCAAAAATCCCCACACTCCAAGTTAAACTATAAATTCAATTATCTTACTTGGTTCTTCCTTCTAAACCCAACGTTTTAGTTACAACATAACATCCGACTAAATCAACATATCCAATTCAAACAACCTTAGATTCCTCCATCTTGAATCCTATATCTCTCAATAGTATTTCTTAAATTAATTCCCTTCTTAATGACCCATCAATCCTTTATTTAAATACAACACCAACTTAGTTTAATCTCATCCATCAACTATGTATTCATACTTCATAACTACAAAACAAGGGTTTACACCCAATAATCTTTAATATGTAAGATTGAGTCGCCAATTCAGCCATTAACCTATATTTCATCAAGCTACAAAGTTCAAGTATCCAAATATCAAATTTTATCCAATTGTACATAAAACCCAACCAAATAACCAAATTAAAATATTTAAAGCTATAGTTTTAACCCGTTTGCTTGAGATCAATCCAAGTTTCACATAAATCATTCAAGATTCAACTCGATTTCACAATTCATTAATCCATGTATCAATTACCAAGAAAAATGTTTAAATCCATTAATTCGTATCCGTTATCCTCAAGTTACCATAAATCAACGACATAACTAGGGTGTCATATACAAAAATTCTCACCTTTCTCAAGTTAGAACACGAATTCACACTCAATCTTTAGAATAGCAATTTACTTAACTCAAGTAACTCATTAAGAGCTCCAATTTACGCAATAAATCAAAGAACTTAAGTCACCAACCCAGAACATCCTGAAATAAATCCTTAAATTAGCTCAATGCCTTCGGTCAACATTCTATATATTAGATACACCATAAAGAACTCAAACTTACTAATTTTATTCATTTTTCATGAAATCTTTACATCTCAACAGTTTAACATAAAGCTTATATCACACCAATTCCCACAACTATGAGATTAATCAATGAATTCACCCTTTTCTCCTTAAAATTTACAAGTCACAAGTTCCAACAACTCATTAAATTTCCATTTTCATTATTACATCAAACAATCGAAAATTAAATCATGGATTTAACTAAAAATTTAACCACAACTTCCCACATTGGGGCTCAAGTCGTCTAATTAGTCTTTACTCTTTAAATCTACAGTTTACCTAGCTTAAACGACTAACTAGGAGTTCTAATTTCAATCCATCACCCAATTTTCATAAATTCAAATCAAGAAACCGCAATTATATTAAGGTTTCCATCAAATTTTCAGAATTTCTAGGGTAACGTGGGTTTAGTTTAAATTTCAACACATATCCAAGCAATACATCCAAAATAGTCAAGATCCTACCTTGTAGAAGCCAAGTCCCCAAAATTTTGAAACCCTAGCTTTCTCGACCATCCACGATTTTGGCGTCTTGTAGGTTCAACGATTTGCTCTTGCTGCAAGCATCTTGGATCCAAGTCGGCGTTGTCCAATTTCGTGGCTAACTTGATCAATTTTATGAAGAGAAGCTATGATCAGAGCTTCGTCGTCCATGGCAGTAACATAAAAACAGAGGAATTGAAGAAGAGAACTCCGTCGATGGCGGTGGACGGTTGGGACCAAGTCGGCGATGGTGATGGGTGGGGAAAGCAGCGCCGACGGCGCGATAGTGGGGCAAATGGAGGCGTCGCAGTGGCGGGGGTCGCGCGTCGCTCGCTCTGTTTTCACCTTTCTTTGTTTTCTTGTTCTCTTCTCCGTCTCTCGGCTCTCAGTCTTTTTTTTTTACTCCTCTGCTGAAGCGTCTCAGCTAAGATGCAATTTTTTTTTTCTCAAAGTTCCTAAAAAATTCCCACCATTACAAATATATATAACAAGCACATATAATTCCCATTTCACTTATATCCTCTAATTTAATTTAAATTAGATTCAAATCATATAATTAAAATTTTCTGTCACCATGAAATTTATCACAAATTAATA
>JAOTRH010174507.1:0-12265 GCA_034768845.1 Heliamphora exappendiculata | reverse complement strand
AAAATAAAAATAAATTAATAAATTAAATTTTATGTTTTTATTTTAATTATTTTTGTATTTAGTAATTTTTTATTTTTAATTAAAAATTTTTAAATAAATTTTTGTAATTAAAAAAAACAAAGAAAACATGGGATGTAAGTGTACAAATAAAGAAATCAAGGAGTGTAAATGTAAAAATACTATTTTTTCGTCCAAAAGTTAACGAAAAATTAACTTTTGGATCAAAGTATTACAAAAATTAAAAAATAAAGAGGTGCAGTAATTTTTCAGAGAATAGAGAGAGTAACAGTGATATAACCTTTAAATACAGAGGTGTAAGTGTAATATACTCTTGAAAATATTCAATAATGTTTCTTAAATTGGACTAGTGTAAATTTTAAGGTTTTGATTAGTAATTAGTTTAAAAATTATTATTTTTATTTTTTTGTGTGTTTTTAGCTAAAAAATTAAATTTAATTCAAAATAAATTATTTATAAATTAATGTTTAAGGTAGCTTTTTTTAAAATTGGTGAATTGGATAAAAAAAGTTTTTTTTATTCAAATTAAATAATTTTATCTTTTTATATAGTTAAAAATAATAATTATAGATAATTAATAATGATTGTAAATAAATTATTAATAAAAAATATTATTTTTTTTATTTTTAATTTTATTATATTTTTAGCTAAAAAAATTTAAAAACTAAGTATAGACAATTAGAACTTAACAGTTGCAAATAATTTTTTTTTTTAAATCTTACTCAATGGGGGGTGTTGGGAATGAAAGTGACAATTTTCAATAAAATGTGACTTTTCATATACGGAAAGATTCCTCCTTGATGCATGCTTTCTGAAAAGCACATCTGGTTGCGTGCGCATCAGTAGTCGTCAAGTGGGGTGTTGGCACTCTTAGGCCTCGATTGGCAACATATTTTTAAAATTTTTTTTTTTAAAATTGTAAAAAAAAATTTAATTTTGTTCGTTTGACAAAAAAATAAAAAAATAAAAAATAAAATTTTAAAATATTCAAATTAAACTCTTACTACTTTTAAAATATAATAATATTTTTTATTCATAATTTATTTACTATTATTACCAATTATATATAATTGTTAATATCAAATATATAAAAAGATAAAATTGACAAATTTAAATAAAAAGAAAAAAAAAATTATTTTTTTACTTAAACAACTAATTTTAAAAAAAACTAACTTAAAAATTAAATTACTAAATAATTTATTTTGAATTCAACTTAACTTTTTAACTAAAAATATAAAAAATTAAAAAATTAATTTTTAAGCTAGTTACCAAAAAACTTGGTAGTACAAATTATTTAATAGCTTTGAAATATTATATAATATTATTTATATAATGTTATTATTTAATAACATAATAAAAATATTTTAAATAAAACAATGTGTAATTATTTTTGTTGTGCTAATAAAAGACAAGAGATAAACTAATTAATATGTATTAAATATTTTTATTTATAAATTATAATACATGTAATACTGTAGAAACATCTAATAATTTGCCTATCGTACAACTTACAAAAGCATGAAAACTGGTGGAAAATGACATTAAACTACTCCAAACAGGGCCCTTGCCTGTTGGGACGAACACTTCCAACTCGCAAAGCACCAAAAGGGCAATCCAAATATGGAAAGCAACACTATTTGGAGCATTACATGACATCCTTTATATAATATTTTTAATAAATTAAAAAATATTAATACAAATTAAATGGGTTGTTTTTGTATTTTGTTTACCTATTCAAGCAATTTAATAAGAGTGAATCACTAATATTCTATACAAAATATTTTTTACTAAATAATTAAATAAAAACACAACGTAAATAATATCAAATAATATTTTAAAACTGTCCAGTAATTACTCTTGAAAAATACCCAATCTCCATCATGTTGTTGCATAAATAAAGTTTATGATTCTAAAACATAGCTATTTAATTGCTTTCGTGGCTAATTATCTCAAAATAAAAAAATTTAATAAATTTAAAAATTATCTCTTTTTAAAAAAAATAAAATAGGTACTGGTCATAAAGTTGTAAAGAAAGAAAATAGAAAATAATCACCATAGAATTTGTCAAATGAGAATATTTACCATCTAAGTTTGATTATTAGTCAATTAGATTATGTGTACGATAAGAATTTCTTCATTAAAAAAAATTTAAATATGTTCCACATAAGTATTTATAAGTATTTTTACTATTTAATGAGTAATTAATAAATAAATTGCCCATTATATTACAATACTATTGATGAAGAGTTACATTTATTTATGAAAAAGTGTTTATATTATGAATATTTGTGTCAAATGGAAATAAGTGTAGTTCTTATTCATTGATAGAAAGAATTATTATATACAAATAAAAAAGGTTCATAATTTAACCTTAATGAAAAATATCTGTGTATCATCAACAATTTTATCAAAATAAGGCCATGAATTAAAAGAATTTATCTAAAGTGCAAATCTTTTCAAACACTTAAAATAATCATAACTAGAAATACATTATTCATATTTTAACTACATACTGATATGTTTATTTTCTTATATTGCTACTATTATTATTTTTTTATAGTGATTTTCACACTATACTTTTATCCAAATGCATTCTATTTTTTGTCTTTATTTGATAAAATTACGAAAATACTCTATATAATAATATACTTCTGCATAAATATTAATACATTTTTATATAGTATAAAGGACATTTTTATAACTTAACCACCTAAAGATAAAAACTAAAGTATGTTTGGATAATAATAGTGTGTGAAAATCAATTGCCTAATTTAAACCTCATATTATTATTTTGCACTTCCCATGTAACGTGTTGAAAATTTAGTAATAATAATAGTAGCAGTGGTAGTAATTGTTTGTTCATTGAGGAATGCAAATGAATTACAAGTATGAATTACAACTATGAGTTGAAGGGTCAATCCTTTACCCATATTTTAAAGAAAAATACTGATTGCATATACAACCAATGACCGACCAAATACAGACAAGAAACAAGGGTGCCTACTCAAATAGCACTGTCTTTATCATCCCGAACTACAATGCCAAACTCCTGCCTTACCATTTTTACAAGAAGGCCCATCAAAGTTAAAATTAGATGCCAGTCTTGGAGGAGTCCACCTACTATGACTGTTCGGTAGATGATATTACACTTAAAATTGGTTGTTTCCTGTTTTAAGTTTGCTAGAAACTCTGTAGCAAACCTAGCAACCTCCCCTGGGCTCTTCCCCCGCGAACAACGCTGAATTTCAGTGGTTCTAGATGTTCCAATTCAATATGAGGAAAGCATCACTCATTGCAGCACATCCCTTATTCCATGAGTATGATCCCACACCAAAAGCCCCGGTATCTCTAATTTCATACAAGTTTTAAGCATGGGTTCAACAATAATGTTCCATTTATACAAGTTTTCTTCCATCGATAGAATATTTAAGCATGTTCTCCTCGTGAAAACTTTCACCTTCTTGGGAACCTTAGCCGACCACAGCCCCGACAACAGCTTCTCAGTATTAGACCTGTCTTCGCTACCAGCATTATCATTGCTATCTATGGTATCC
Source organism: Heliamphora exappendiculata (assembly GCA_034768845.1). Lineage (NCBI taxonomy): Eukaryota > Viridiplantae > Streptophyta > Magnoliopsida > Ericales > Sarraceniaceae > Heliamphora > Heliamphora exappendiculata. The sequence continues at coordinate 8,693 of JAOTRH010174507.1, read as the reverse complement.
AAAACGAACGGAATATCTGCCATTCTTTGAAAAATGCCAAACTGGTCTGTCTTTTGGCATTGTCAGGCTAATAGGTATGCCACGAATAATCTCTCTGTCAAGAGCTAGCAATAATTGTCCATTCAATTTCAGGTTCCATCTAGCTTCTGATCCAATAATCAGGTCAACCACCTTCATATGGTAGAGCCTCATTCATGGGGCTAATAACTGGAAATGCAGAGGTTTAGGAAGCTATTTATCTATCTAGATTTGGATTTTTTTGCCCATTCCCAACTCTCCACCGCACACCTCTCAAAATAATGGATCTACCCTCTAAAATACTTCGCCATGTGAAAGAAGAGCTGTGCCCAAGATCAGCTTTCAAAAGAGAAGAATTTGGGTAAAATTTCGCTTTAATAATTCTATTGGCTAAGGAAGAAGTCTATAATTCTTAGAAACAAGTAATTATCTAAAACTTCTATACATACCTCACTTTTAGGGTGTATGGTACCACTTCGTAAATATTACCATAAAGATTGATAATTAAAGAACCACATGGTTTAATAAATCACTAATAACAAAAAATCATAAATTTAACCGTAAAAGTTCATAACTAAAAATTGCATAATTCGTTATTTACAACTTTTGATTTGACATTTCAAATATTTCATAACTTTAATGACAAGCATTCATAATTTTAACCACAAAATCTCATAAATACAAACTATGCATTCTAAAAAATAGGGTGTATATTAAATCTTTTCCCTATTATCTAAGGTAAAATATTTGGTTTATTTTGTGTCCTCTTAGCTTGAAATAATCACACACTGAGAGTCCGATTCATTTCAAAAAACTTAATCTTGCCCTAACCCCTCTCTCTCTCATCAAATAATTGGAAAAACAATAATTTGAACATACTCATTTTGTTTGTTTATATAGAGCTTGTGAAGGTAAGCAGTGGTCGCGCGTGTAAAGATTCAGTGAAAATAAGCAAGTCTCTCGATACAAGATTTATTCATATTTGAACCTTGAATGTATATTTTTGGTATGGTCATGGAGAGGCCCCAAATAATGGACACTAATAATGCTACGATGATCATATTAGGATGACACATTTAGTATTGTCTAATATTGTGCCACTACATGTGTACCAATCACATATGTTGTATAAGACCCGATGTAACATCAAATAGTAACTAAATATGGTCAATAGTAACACTACTAATATTTAGAAGAATGCAAATCTGCATTTCATGATCTATACCTAGCTAGAGTACCTTTAATAGTTGATGATAGGTACTCATTTGATAGGAAAATACTTTATAAGATAGTGTTATGGCAGAACAAACAAAGCGAGAACAAACAATAAACCAATCACATAGTATGCAGAAAGATTTATGCGGTTCAGTTTGTATCCCTATATCTACAGGCAAAGATCGATAGACAAATTAATATGAAAAAGAGTATGAAAAGGAGAATAAAATGTAGCTGACAATATCACTCACTTTTCATACAATAAAGTTGTGAGAAATTTGGCTCAAATCCAGCCAGAATCTTTAAAGCCACTACTGTTAAAAAGTTGGAGATGGAGGATTAGCATCAGCTATATTTGTGGATTTTGGAAGGATTAGTCCAACTACCATTCTTGAAATATGCAAGCCTCCCTTTGAATGGTTTCTTATTTCTTTGCCTATATATTTGTGAACTCCGAAAAAATTTAGTTACAGTAGGCAAATTAATGACTCAATAGGAGTTTGAGGGGGAGAGTTTGTTTTGAAAGAGTGAGAGTTTGCTTGAGGAACCTTAGTTGCACGATCTTCTACTAGAGCGACGAATTTGTCTCGGAACCGCACTTCCGTGTTCCAAAGTAAAAATTTTGTAAGAATCTCACTCCCAACTAAAATAAAACCTCTCAAACATATAGATTCTCAAAAAATAAAATAAAAGTGATAAAATAAAAGAAAATCTATAGAATTAATAAGATTATAGAATAAAAATTAACTCAAATATATTCTAGTACTTTATATTTACATAATATATATATATGTATATACACAAAAAATAATCAATATTTGACACTAATCTACGATATTTATTTTTATTTTAACATATATTATAATTATAAAAAATATTTTGTAGAATATATAAAATATATAAACACTCACATAGGCGCTCTCAACCTTAAACTCTTCTGTATGGACTCGCTCCCCCGCACCCGCTCCTGCTCTCACTCCCATTTCCGCTTCGTGCAACTAAGCGAGGAACCTTAGAGGTTTTATTTGTATTTATATTTGTTTATCCTCCCTAATTTGATTATTTGCTAATCTATTGATGTAATCAAATTGCCGAACCATATAAAACTTTTGTCTATAATGTGTTTGTGTATTCTAGGCGTGCACTCTTGGCACAACAATTGGTTTCGAAGCCTAGTATTTACGATTTCTGAACTTCAAAAATTGAAGGTGCTCCAATTTTGATTTTGATCACACTATTATGTGTGTCTTAGAAATACGAATTCAACCCCATATCGCACGTCAAAAACAGAGTTTAGACACTCCCCACGCTTCGTTTAAGTCTTTGTGCGTATTTTTTAACGGGCTAAACGCGCCCTAAGTTCAGTATTCCAGATCCATTACAGATTTAGTAGAAGAAGAAAAGCTTCATGTGTGCTGATTCAACCCGTGGCCTAGCGCCCATCTTAACCCAACCCGCACGTAACATACCTGTTTGTCCTCCCTTTTTGTCTTTCTTGGTTTAGTATTCAAAGATCCAATCCGACTCGTCCGGCTAGTGAGACCTGCCTGCCAATGTGCCTGCGCAGTGCCCACCCCACTTTGACCAAGTTTGGCCAATAAAAAATTGGTTGGTTCTGCTATGTTATGGCATATTTTGAAGTGGTTCAACCTGGTTATAAATGTTTTTAGCTATTTCGGATCCAACTGCGGTGCCCGTTTTGCTTAGTTTGCTTTAAAATTTCAGTATTGGCTATTTGAAGTTTCACCACTTGTTTTGGCTGTCTTTAGGTTCTATTCTTGGTTTGGGATCCTTTCGGCCATTTGTTATTAACCAAGAGTAGTGATTTAGTGTTTTCAATTCTAAGGGAGTATGGTTTGTGAGCTTTGTCTTGTTCGGGTTTTGTGAGCCTTTGAAAAGGCATTTGTTTCGAAGAGTTTGTTTTGTTAGGTCATATATTTAAGGGAGTTTGTTTTGATTTGGGAGACCACTTGTGAGGTTTTGGTTTGTTGGGTTAATTTTTTGGCCGTTTGTATCCCTTATTTATTTTTGGTCATTTGTAACCACAAGTTGTGTTCGTGTCTATTTTTCTTGGTTCATTTGTGTGGATCCTTTGGAAGTTTGGCAACCCTTGATACCAGGCTCACATTTGATTCGGATGCGACATATACATGTGAAGTGAAATTCTATATTGCCTAAATAGAAAAATAATGTGCAATATATAAGCGCGAGGGCACCATCACCTCAATAGCTAACTTTTGAGGTTGAGTTCTACTCAAGACCATATAACATGGTATCAGAGCTAGACTACTAGGGATGGGTAGGGTGCATGTCTTTGACCTGCACGTAGTAGGTGCTGCCGAGTGAGCACGTTACGCGTGAGGGAGAGTGTGAAACGAAGTCCCGCACTTCCTAAGTAGAAAAGTAATATGCAATATATAAACGCGATGGCACATTCATCTTAATAGCTAGCTTTTGAAGTTGAGTTCTATTCAAGACCATTTAATATATCTATTCGTGTGTCTAATTTGAAAATTTGGCATCTTTTTGTGTGCATCTAACATCTTAGGACGAATCTTGTGGCAGCATCAATCTATTAAATTTGTCTTATTCGAAATGCTGGTCACCTCAAATGAATTTGATGTCACAGAGCGCATTTGGAAGCAAAGTCCACTTGTCAATTTGTTCGATTCAAAAATTTGCAAACAATATATTTGTTCTGTTTGGATGCTGGACTCTAGCCAAGGTGAAAATTGTTAGAAATTTAGCTCAAATCCAGTCATCATCTTTGAAGCTGCTATTGTTGAAAAGCCAAAGATAGAGGATTATCATCAGCCACATTTGTGGAGTTTGGAAGGATTAGTCTAGTCACCATTGTTGAACTATCCAAGTCTCTATATGAACGTTTCCTATCGCTTTGCCCATGTATCTGTGAACTCTGAAAGAGTGTAGTTGTAGTAGGTAGATTAGTGACTCGATACGAGTTTGAGGGAGAGAGTTGATTTTGAAGGAATGAGAGTTTGTTTGAGGAACCTTTGAGGTTTCATTTGCATTTATATTTATTTCTCCTCCTTAATTTGATTATCTATTGTCCGTGGATGTAGACAAATTTTTTAACCACGTAAAACCTTGTCTCTAATGTGTTTGTGTGTATCCTAGGTGTGTTCTTTGCCACAACAAAATAAACCCTAAAAGCCGCATGCATCATACCACCTTTATATATATGAAGCAAGTTGGAACCATAGGATCCTGGACAATTTATAAAACAAAACGAGTTAGATTCAAGGCACCAAACATAACCCATAGCATTTACATTGGTAGAGTATATGTACAATTCTCTTCACTCTTGCCATAATCTTAATTGTTGTTTTATATAGTTAACATAACTCAGCATGACTGAGTAGGGTTCAAATTAAGTTCTTATAGAAAGCTAGTTATCTATAAAAAGAGTATTGCTATTTAAGTCAAATAATTTAGCCAAAAGTTAAAGTGGTGCACCTGATAATTATAGTTTGTGAGGACTTTGCGACCAAGATGTGTAATTGGATGCCTTATAAGTTTGTCTTTCAATTTCAAGATGACTAATAAAACTCAATTAATGTATTGGTCAAGCAATTTAAATGAATTGTGCAGTGAGTATATTATTTTAGGGTTTTCATTTCTCTTTTAAATCATTTATTCTTTTTTATCACATCATTACGAAGACCTTCTTGGGATCCGAATTAGCTCTTATTTTTCTTAAAAATAATTCAATAGACTATTAATCCAATAACTTAAATAAAAATCTAAAAAATTAAACTAAAATACTTAAATCGAAATTACTGGTAATAACTAACTATGTTTTATAAACATTAGACTTATTTCTCTTTTTCCATCAACGTGAGATGTGAGATAGAATATTATAGTCATCCCATTTAATGCATTTTTTATTTTGATGGATGTATACCTGACCTGAACTTGGAGTTGATGTGAGAAGTGTCCAAACAGTCCATAATGATGGCGTTTAAGTCACGCCTTCAGCTCAGCCGCCCAACCACGCTTTTACATGTTAGTCAGACCTAAACCTATTAGGGCTGTTTAACCTTTCTTCTCAGGTCGGCCAGGCCTCCACTCCCCAAGTCATTCGGATAGCGCCTAACAAACCTACTAATACATTCTCCTCAGGTTAGCGCACTTGTATTCAATGTACGTGCATCCCTGACACAATGTACAATTAAGAGTAAGGGATGTCGTTTGTGGAACTGTACCAAGAACCACCCATACGTGTCGAAATGACAAGGTACGACTCTCAAATCATTCTATTTTCATTCTTAAGAAACCCTAAGCTCTCTCTCTCTCTCTCTCTCCCTATTACTATCTTTCTCTCAAGCTTTTCTAACTTATTGCAAGAGGATTGTTGGCTGGCGCCACTCCGTTGCCTTAGTGACACTCTTCTCATCTTAGAGGCTTAGATCCATTCAGAGGGACCAGAAGGGAACATCATCATATTCAATTTTTATTTATTTTTTAGGGTGTATCGTGTGGGGTTTTGTAGCGCAGCTTTTAGATCCATATAAAATTGCACTTCTGGATCATTTGTTCTTAGTTTCATCTAAAATATAAATGCCAGAAAGCGGCTGTCTAATATTCAGTTGAATGCAGAGAAAAGTTATTAGTATTTAGCAGTACCATTTTAGGACCACCAAATTAAGTCCCCAGCAGCAGATCAAAATTAGGAGAGAGTACTTATGTAGCAGTAATAGCAGTAATACTACATACTTGGAAAATCTAAGCAGATATTTATCTACAATTTAAAATCAGTGGTCCAAATTCACTTAAGAGTGTGGCCAACAACACAACACGCAATTAAATCCAAATTATTGATTTTGAATTTACGGTAAAACTCTTAACAACATTTACAGGTATATAGCATTTTTGTTTTAATTTAGAAGTTTCCAAACCCACAACCAAAAAAGTTCTTGTTAATCACAAGAAAGCCTTCAGATCCTACTTCAATTGAAAAAATTGTTGAGACTCTGCACTCACTGTTTTTTTTATTGAGACTCTCTCTTTACACATCTTTTTGATCGTCTCCAAATATGTTGTCTTCTCCTCTTTGTATCTTTCTTTCGGTTTGTTGAGATCACTCTGGTTGTTAGAGCAATGCCGGTTTACCCTCTGTTAGCATGTTGGAAGATCATTTGGAGGTGGCAAAAGAGACTCGTTAGGGCCCTTCCCATTATCCACCAAGAATGCCATCTTTAACCCCCAGGTTGTGTGCACTTCCAAATGGCAATGCATGAACCAAACTCCTACAAATTTGCAAGATAAATATACAGATACAAGTTATTATAAACTAAAGAGCAGCAGTTTATGTTACGATTTGGTCTCACATCAATTAAGTTTTAAATCAAGGAAGTGGTAAGACTCTTGCAGAATTTCCCAACAACATAGAGCTTGGGAAGCTTGGATCCCGTCAAGATCCGAACAACAAGGAGCACTCATCTACTAGTCTAGTAGTTATTTTTTCTATTAGTTGCGATGCGAATAGGTCTTTACTTATGATATTAGTTGAGTAGACTTGCATTAATTGTCTGAAAGAATGGTCCCATAGTAGAGAAATGAATCGATAAGCAAGAAAGCCTCATTGGTCTTTTGGCATGATGTTAATCACCAACTTACCCCCTCTCAAAAAAACAAAAAAAAAAAAAATCAGACAAGGAGCTCTTCATGTGTGTATAAGCCTTGGACATCCTTTTTTTTGTAAGCCAATATTTAAAAGTGAGTCCTATTCAAAACATTTGGTATCAAAACAGCCATAATGTTTAGTATATAATTGGACGCAGTCTATTCAAGTATAGATCGAATACGTTGTTGTTGTTGTTGTTGTTTTGTGGGAGAAATTATGGAGAGGGCGACTTATGAGCTGGATTAAGAAAATTTAGTTATCTAGTAAGTGAAGCCATCAAGAAAAAAAAGATTACACTACTGGGTCCGTGTCAATAGACTACACTATGGGCTGCGATCCTGTCCCACCTTAATTAAATCAGAGATTCTCTGTGTGTGTATATAAGCTACTTGAACATTCTTTTTATGAGCCAATTTTCAAGTATTGACTTCTACCCAATAAGAAAATTGTAACAGTTTAGTAAAGAAAAAATATCTTTATCTTAAAATAAGCCCATTTGGTTAAAGAATTATTTTTACAAAATATTAAGTAAGTGTATTCGAATTATTAATATAAGTACTGTGAATTAAATTATTAATATAATTTTTTTTATACCAAAAAATATTTAATTAAAAATAAAATAATCTAAAAATAAATATTGAGTTATTTGATTTGATATAATTTAATAAAATTAAATTTTGATTAAAATTTTATGTACAAAAATCAACTTAATCCTCAGAAAACAAACCCACCTCTTCCTGCAATTGGAATAGTCTCCAATGGCTGGTTAAATTAGTTTAGAGGTTTTCTTAAACCCCTCTAATTGCTTTTCAAACATAAGTATATATAAGACTATTTTTATATAAAATTATTTTTAAAGAATTATTGAAAGGAGCATGATTAATTAGTTTACCTGGATTATCAGCCCGGAATCTAATAGCTACCCATCCACCAGATGGTACCCCAATTGTGTTCCTCTCCACGGGATCAACAAGGTTGAATTTTTTCGGATCTTTCTTCGGGTTGTAATCCCCCAATCCTTTACCCACCGCGAAGAAATTAAACCCATGGAGATGAAGCGGATGGTTCTCCGGAGCAATCATGCCCGTATCCTGTAAAACAAGCTGAACCGTATCGTTGTAAGCCAGCCGGTAGAGCTTCGTCCCCGTCGTCGTCTGCAAATTACTCGGCTGCGCCCCCCCCGTGTAATTGAAAGAAAACGGCGGATTCCCGGGAAAATCAGTGGTGAAAACCCCCTTTATCTTGAAGAAATGCGCTTGAAGGAGAGCCGTGGTGGGCATAACAAAAGTGACGTTGTTGATATCCGCCACCACTCGGCTTCCATTTCCGGCTACACAACTCGGGCACGGGTTAATCCCGAGCCCGATCGTGAAGAGAAGAGAGTGATCCACTTTTAACGGAACGTTCGCCGGGTATTTTCTCGAATTGAGGCTTCGGAGGGAGTTGATGAAGTTGTTGGCGATTGGGGTGGCGTTTTGCGGCGGCGTGGTGGCGAAGGTGGTGGGAGAAGTGGCGAGAGTGCCGGAGTAGTGGAGGGTGGCGGTGGCGGTGGTGTTGTCGACGGCGATCGGGGAGTCCATGAAGGGGGAGGCGGCGACGGCGTACCGACCGGAGCCCTGGTCGGCGGTGACTAAGGCGTTGGTGGTTTGCCCGGGGGCGATGACGAGGGTGTCAGTTTTGAAAGGCTTGACGTAGGTGGCGTCGGCTTCGACGACGGTGAGCTCGTGTCCAGCGATCTTGAAGAAGAGCTCCTCATTGAGCGCAGCGTTGATGATGCGCAGCAGGTAGGTTTTGCCGCTTTGTACGCTCAACG
>JAOTRH010174496.1:0-12265 GCA_034768845.1 Heliamphora exappendiculata | reverse complement strand
ATGGCCAATCCAATTGTAATTGAATCTGCTATTGAAATCTGGATTTCCATGGCCAATGAAATTTACAGATTCCAACAGAAACCACCAATCATTCAAATCCTTCTTCCATCCCTTCCCAGGTGTCTATGAAGCGTGATACAACAACTGGCATGCTGATATCCTTCTCAAGAATTGCTTATGTTGTGTTTGAGTCACATCCAAGCTTATCATGTTTAGCAAGAGTTATCACTTTAGTGGGTTTTGAGTCCATTACTGTAACTGCATAAAGTGGCTAGTTTATGGCATCATATTTCACGTTTTGAGTGACCAACCAACCAAGAACTATATAGTATGAGTATCTTCACATTGCAGGTTACACTATCATGCTAGTTATAGTTTTAAGATTTAGTTAATTATCTTCTTTCAATAAATTATCAAAAAACTTCTGAATTTCTTTCATTCAGTTAAATGATGGATTATGTTAAGCCACCATAGTAACAAAAAGCTAATATATACTGGCTCATTCTTTTCCCAGCTTGCTGCCAAGTTTCTCTGTCCTATTGATGTCAAAATTAAAATTTTCCTATTTTCTAATGAATCTCTCCCATTTCAGGGATGATTGTCTTGTGTCGGCATACACAGTTTTTTCCTTTGTTTTCAGCCTGAACACAGGGCTACCATGCACTAAATAATGCCATGAACATGGTCCAGGCTGAAAACCAATCACTTAATCTAATAGATATAAAGCTGTGGTAAACCATATGATTCATCACCATTTCCCTCTGCAACTTCAAAACATCTTACATTAATATTTGACACTGCAACTTGGATATGCTTAACATATGGAAAACTTATGTTGAAAGTTCATTAATGAAGGTGGAGATGGGAGTTTTTGTTGTCTTTTAGTCAGGTTAAATTGCCTCCTCAAGATGGCATGGATGTTTTTCTAGATGTGATGGAGCGATTCGAGGTAGGATGTGTTGTGATTGATAGACATTTTCATTGAAACGACGGAGTTTCAGAGACGCATCAATCTATGGTTTGTTCCATTAGCCCTGAAGATGGATGAACATTGAAGAGATAGAGCCCTAAATCTTTTGTAGGGTTTGCCTAAATTGATGGCCGAAGTTTTTGCAGAGATGCTTGAGATCATAGTAGCTAAGGTGGTGAAAATATGCTTTTCTTGGGGGGAGAGGTGGAATTTGGATGTCTTGTTGCTCCTACTGACGGTTTAGATTTGATGATGAAGAGTGGGAAGCTAAGTTAAAATAATGAGGTATAATATGAATGAAATATAAAATTATGGAAATAGTGCATATCATCTATTAGTTATTTTTATTTAGTTTACCTTATATATAATTCTCTTAATTTTTTGGAATAGAAGTTCTAAAAAATTTCTTTGAGTTGAAATTGAACTTAGTATAACGAGATATTTTTGTTAGAATTAGTAAATTTTAGCTTATCTATTACATGACTACCACTATTAAAAGTCAGGAGTAGAGCACGGACCAGTTTCATAGATGCTAAAATAGCTGAAATGTAATTTCCCTTTTCCAATGATAACATGTTCAACTTTAGGAGTTTTGTGACCTAGTTTATAAGAAATAAGAATAAAAGAAATAAGTTTTATAATCATTAACATCAAAATATAGAGATTTAATGTTTCCGGTATCTATTATATATAATATATAAGAAACCATGAAAGGAAGTCTTTGAAAATTGTTTGCAAATAAAATAGATTAATAATTTTAAAATTGAGTTTCAATATTATTTTAAATAGATAAGTATTTAATTTCATGATTATGTTATGCTACATATAAATTACATAAAACTTTTAAAGTAACAATTTACTGTAAATGAATAAGAATTTCGTATGAATAAGATAAAATATTTGTCCTGAATGTACAATGGTAGATATCTGAAGTGATGTTGATGGAAAACGTTGACGATTCTAAATTGCATTTTTTGCATTTCTCAGCATCCATGCGTTACCTGAATATTGTGCCTAGTCACTGGGCTCAACAATGGTTTGTTGCCTTTGACTTCTATGAATTATGATTTAATAAGAAGAATATTTTTGTTATTTTTTTCCCTAAAAAAATAGCAAGACATAAGTAAATTTATTGAGTTCTTTTCTCTTTGCATATGCTTCTCATTGTTTTTTGTTCTGTCATATCTCTTTTGTTAGAAATATCGTTTGCTGAAGTTGCATAAAAGTTAATAATATGTCAGTACCAAATTTTAGTTGATTTGTCCTTGAATATGTTTCTTTTCGTCTTTTGTTTTTTTCACATCTCTGTTCTTATCTCTCTCTCTCTCTCTCTCTCTCTCTCTCTCTCTCTGTATTAAAATTTCATTTTGTTGCCTAAAATTTAATAAGAAAAATCATATTTAACAGTAAAACTTAAATTTAACTCGCTGTGTATCAGGAAATGAAGTTCAACTTCATCATCTGCTGGTGGTTTTCTTTTTCCTGTAGCTTCTTCCAAATTGTACTGCATATTTAAGAACGCATAAACAAAAGAACAAACAAAGATAGAGAATAAATAATAGTGAAATAGAAAATGAGATGTAAGGCTGAGGTGAAATGATCATGTTCCATCTCTTGTTCATCTTGGGCCCTTGGGAATGAAAATCTTAAGCCAGATGTCAATCTAAATGATTTGAGGGAAAAACTGAGATATGTTTCTAGGTTCTTTGAAAGGGAGGTATGACTGTATTAGTTATTTACCTTGCTATTTATTTGATGCCAATTTTCTGGGCATCAGTCGCTAATAGACTATAAAAACTTCAAAGAGGTTACATGTGTGGTGGCATGGATAAGCATTACAAGTATGACTTGGTTAATCTAATAGTCCGCCTGTTGGATTTTTTTTTATTGTATTGACAGGCTTGCTTTGTCAATCAAAGTTCTAGGGGAAAGTAGTTGCAGGAATTTCTTATGGGGAAAGACTTTTTTGGGTGGCAGTAGCCAAGTAAGGTCTAACCTTGGGGGTTTCCTTTTTCTCTTGGAGAGGATAGACGGGGGTCACGTTTAATCTACATTGGAGGCACAACTCTTCATGAGACTAGTTTGTGGTTGGAAGGTGGAAGGAAAAAGGCCAGTTACTTTTGCTAGTATGTTCACTTTGAGGTGGCATTTGGTTTGATCGAGACTCAGAGAGTGAAAGTTTTGCAATGTAGATTTGGTCGTTGGGTTGGGAGGAATAAGAGTTATGCCAGGGACAGCTTATCCAAAGCTATCTAATAGCAGCAAATAAGGAAGCACTGGTTGCTAATCATCGTTCATTTGAGAATATGATTGGGAAGCTGAGGACGTGGAGGTGGAGTTCTCCAATTCAAGTAATGTCGATTAAGTCCTTCCATGAGGTGCTGGTGCCCTGGAGATTGTTTTCCTTGTAGAATTTTCTCGACTATAGAACTCCTAAGCTTGTTTTAAATTTTTGGCATGTAAGTTACAATGCCTGGTAAAATTCTCGTCGTTAGCTAATTCAAGAAAGATAGGGAAATTGATTCCTAGTTAGGTGTTGCATGTGTGGTGGCAGGGGAGCCGTTAGAATGTCACCACATTATTTTAGAATAACTGAAGAAGCCACATGGTCATCGCTTGGCCTTTAGTCTTGATCTGGTTGGTGACACAATTAGTTTTTATTTCATAGAGAGGAGGTGAGATAAAAGGCAGATAGATTAACTCATACAACTTTGCCGCACTTTGCTATCGGTGATGCATATGAGGGGAAAGGAATCATGTCCAGTTCATTGGAGGGAGTAGAGGAACCGATTCACAGTGGAGGGTTTCTTTTATGGGTTGGGGGTGGAGTGCACTCTTTCTGGTTGATTGATTTGGTGGCAATCCCTTGATTATAAACTTTGGATTCCATGGAAAAGTAGGATTTTTTAAATAGTTCTTCTTAGAGTTGCATAGGCCTCTTTTGCATGTGGCACATGTACATGGGTCACAACCTGGTTGTTGGCTTCAATGGATTCTTATACTACTTCCCTACCCCCAAGAAATTATGAAGAAACAGTTACTGAACTTTACGCTGCATTTTGCATCTCCTTTCTTATGCTTCTTTTCTCAGCTTGCTAAGGTCTTATTCTCTCAAATGGGGTATAATTTGATTTCTATTTTTATTAACCTGAAATGTACTCATTATGGCTTATTCTTGTTTGGTGTTCAAATAATCTATATGGTTTCCTTGAAATATTTGCTGGCAGTTGGCACCTGATGGCTAGCTTTATGTTTAGGTTGGATGCCTGCCTGTGGCCTCACTTTTTGTTGGAATCAATTGTGGATTCTTGCTTTCATGCTGTTTCAGCATTTTATCTTATTTTTTTCCCTTTCTTAATAAGTGGTTGCACAAAGGTGTTTTACCTCTACAACGTTAATACTGCTTGGTTTATGGTTGACATTTTTTTTCCTGATTTAAAGAAGATTCCAGTTTTCAAAGGATATGGAAGGTTATAGATATTTATCATTTGGTTAATCTCCAATTTATTTATTGCACACTTTTCATACCTTTTAAATGCTATATGACTGTATTCATGTTGCAGAATGGCTTCATTCCTATGCTGAGAATAATTGGTGATATTCAGTCTTCGCTGCTGGCTCTCATGTGCAACATTGCTAACATATCCTTTTCTAAGATATCTTCTGGGCCTGGAATTTCTGATCAAATTGAATACAGCCAAAGATGTTGCTTTATTGATGCAGCCATTGCATTCTGGAAACTTCAACATCTGAACCCCAACGACCCTATCAAGACTCAAGTGAGTTGCATCTCCTACTTGTGAATAAATGGAACTTAGTGTTTGCATTGCCCTCTGCTATGATTTCAGTCTTTTGCTTTAAGTTTGTAACACTTCATTTCTTTGATATATCATTTCAGATTGAATTGATTGTGGCAATTCACGACTTGCATGCAGAGTATGGAATTTGCTGTGTGGGTGGAGATGGTGAAGTGGAGGAAGGAACATTTCTTAAACGTGTAATAAAGCATCTATTTTCCCTGGAGATGAAGCTTAAATCAAACTTTCATTCTTTAAACAAGGGGCTGGAAACAATGCTATGTGACGAGCAGCTTTCCCATGATAATCATGTCAAAACATCTCTACATAAATCGAAGTCAGACCCAGTGAATGTTGCCTCAAATACAGTGAGTGTCTCCATGGATAAGTCCGATATAGATAATGTCGATATTGTGGAGAAGGATGCTGTTGAAGGAGTGCCTTCGACGTTGTTTCGTGGGAGTCCGGAGAAAGAGAATACAGGACTGGAATGTAGCAAATGTGGTGGTGATGGGACAAGTGGTGTGTTCCATAAAAGAGAAAAAGCAAGCAGTCAATTTAATGAATTTGGCAGTGAACTAAATGAAGACGAAAAGGAAGAACTTGAATTGGGAATTGATAATGCTTTGGTTCAATGCTTTTTCTGTTTATATGGCTTAAATCTTAGATCAGATTCATCCTACGATGACGATTTAGTGCTGCACAAAAATACTAGCTATGGTGATTATCAGACGAAGGAACAGTGTGCTGACATTTTCCAGTATATACTGCCTTATGCAAAGGCTTCATCTGTTAGTGGATTCTCTTTTATTTATTGTTCATTTCTCCGATTTCATTGTGTTTTCCATTTCTCTTTCGCATAAATTATCTGCAGAAGATTATGCAGTGATTTTTTTCTTTTCAGACTTCCATTTGACTGGATAACATGTGTATGTGACAGAGAACTGGAATGATAAAACTTCGAAGAGTATTAAGAGCTATACGCAAACACTTTCCACAACCGCCAGATGACGTTTTAGTTGGAAATGTAGTAGATAAATTCTTAGATGATCCTAATCTCTGTGAAGATAAACTCTCAGAGGAGGCAGGATTCTATGGTTTTCTTGATTCTATTATAAAGATTATATTTATTGATGGGGGAAGCCTCAAAAAACTTCAGGTGTCATCATTAGGGAGGTATACATCTATAGATCAGTATTTTTGGTCATTTCAATTGAATTTTTCTTCCAAATGGATGCTCTAATCCATATACTGTCATTCCTACGAATGAACTATCTGTTTGCTGTGTTATCAACTGATTGCAGCTCTGACCCATATTTAGAGATTTATTGCAACTTGTGTTACCTCCTTGCACAGTCTGAGGAAATGAGTGCAACCGATAAATGGGCTGGGTTTCTACTCACCAAGGAAGGGGAAGAATTTGTAGAGCAAAATGCAAACCTCTTTAAATATGATTTACTATACAATCCTTTACGCATTGAGAGTTGGCAGCAGCTTGCCAATATTTATGATGAGGTAAAAGTTTCTTTTAAGTATTTATCTCATCTCAAATGCTGTAGAGAAAAGGACAATGAGAAAAAAGACCGGCCTTTCTTGTGCTTTAGCAATTTCTAGCATTAATTTGAGTAATACTCTATTCGGTTTTATGCACGCAAGAGGTGGATTTACTGCTAAATGATGGTAGTAAGCAAATAAATGTTACAGGTTGGAGGAAAAATGCTACTTTACCTCATAGAGTTGAGACAAGTCGCAGGAGAAGTCGGCGGTGTCTATTGATGACTTTGGCTTTAGCAAAGACATCAGCTCAACAGGTTCCACTCAGTCCTTAGTTTAGAAGATACTCAAATATTGGTGTTGAAATCCATATAGCATTTTCCCCACCATTTCTATCTAGACATGTTTGCAAACTGAAGAATATAGATGCAACAAGATGAAAGATTGGTGTGTGATGGTATAGTTTAGGGCTATTGGTAATTTGGTCATCTGACGTCATGATTATTTGCCTATTTGGATGGTAAATCATTTAAATAGCCATCCAATCAATTGGGACCATTATAAAAATTTTGACCCTTAAGATCTTCCAAGCGTGTATCTTGTGTTGGATCCCTAATAGCAGGAACCTCCTACCAAGGCTGCCGCTCCCTCTCCTGCTCCCACTTTGGAACCTCACTCTCAATGCCACTCTTAACCCCATACCCTTCTATGTGCCCTTGCTCCCTCGCCCCAGCCCATACTCCCGCTTCTGCCTCGGCTTCCAGTTCATGCAACTATGGTTGGATCCTGCACCTAGAAGTATCTACCAAATGACTAGTAAAGTTGCTTAATACAGTTGAGTTAATATTGGATGATAAGATGAAAGTGGTCTTCTTGTTGGTTTGTAATATTTCTATTTATTAGAGATCAAAGTGGTCTTCTTGTTTGTTTGGTTTGTAGTATTTCTATTTATTAGAGATCAAAGTGGTCTTCTTGTTTGTTCTTAATATTTCTATTTATTCAATGGTAAAATTGTCAGCCAGTTGATAAACTTTGTTTGGTTCCAGGGTGAGATACACGAATTATTGGCACTAGTGTACTATGACAGCCTTCAAAATATGGTTCCATTATATGATCAAAGATCTGTTGTACCCTCAAAGGATGCGGCATGGATGGTGTTTTGTTGTAACTCAATGAGAAATTTTAATAAGGCCTTCGTCCAAAAGTACATCTGCTTTTCCCATTTTCTGTTCTTTATGATTTTTCTATTCTCTTAAAAAAAAAAGAAAAAAAATAATGAATTCAACCAACATTTTTGATACTTTTCTACTTCCAGGGAAGATTGGTCTCAAGCATTTTATGTGGGGAAACTCTCTGAAAAGCTTGGATACTCTCATTAGACATCATTTTCATATTATCACAAGTCTATTGATTTGAATCCATCAGCAATAGATGCTGTCTACAGGATGCATGCTTCACGCTTGAAGTTACTTTGTACTTGCGGTAAACAAAATAAAGAGGCTCTGAAGGTCGTTCCTAGAGACCTTATCTTTGTTTTTATTATCAAATTTCCCTCCACTCCTTTTTTCTTTTCTCTAATTTTCGTTTCTTCCTTTTTTGATATATTTATATTTCTTTGTGTTTTTTTGAGCTAGCGGAGGAAATATATCTAATATTCCAGTACAAAATAATTACATCTAATTTAATATGCTTAATCCACTTGGTCATGCATGAAGAAATTACAATCATTACACTGACTTTGAAAACAGACAAATATGAACAATACACTCCCTTACATGATTGAGTTTATTTGTTTCTTCATCATGGATTTGTTTTACTTTTACCTTTATTGTTTACAATATTGGGATGCTATAGTTGACAATATTTTTATCTTGATTATTCTGGGTTCTACCTCAGCTTGTTGCAGAATATTCCTTTACTGAACCAACAGAGGAGAGTGTCATGAATATACTTAGTAGAACGGGTCCTGAAATTTCAGAGTTGCCAATGGATATTGGGGATAAAAGCATCTATACCAATCCCGATGATGCAAAACTAGTAGATTCATGTCAATTGGAAGAGGTGTGGCATATGCTTTACGGAGATTGCCTTTCTGCCCTTGAAATTTGCATGGAAGGACACCTCAAACATTTTCACAAGGCCAGATATATGCTTGCCCAAGGGCTGTACAGAAGGGGTGAGAGTGGGGATTTGGAGAGGGCAAAGGAGGAACTTTCCTTTTGCTTCAAGTCATCTCGCTCTTCACAATTAATATGTGGGAGATTGATAGTATGGTCAAAAAAGGAAGGTATAAATCTTATTTTCACACTTTTTTCCTAACTATTCCCGTAGCACATCTAGACCCCACAAGGAAATATTTTTCTTGTTTCGGTCCACGAAGTAAAAGAGGCGTGAAGTGTGTTCTTGACTGTGGTTCAGTAATTGAATGAAATAAGGAACCCATTGTCATAGGAAACTAGTGTTATCACAAAGTTGAAATGATATCATTCGTGAGTTAAAAAAATTTCCTTTTGTTTTAATAATTACTGTTACATGAAGTCTTCTATGTTCAAAAAACCTTTCGTTTCAAAAGATAAGGGCATGGACATGTGCCCAAGTTATCCAACCCATGCAATTAGACGCATGTTTCCTGTAATCTTATTCTGAGAAGATGAGAGCCCCTCCTCAAGCTGGTTCCTCTTTTTGCTCCTCGGCCCATATATGCTTGGAGGGAAAAAATAGCACCCGTTTGATATAGGAACGAATAACTTCTTTCCTCTTGTGTGGATGGGAGATATAAATATTCATTTTTTCCTAAATCCCATTTAATTTCTATTACATGAAGTCGAAATCTTATGTCATAATATCATAAGCTATAGAATATATTTATTTGTTCAAGACATGTCTACTTCCATGTATGATTTTTGGAAGCATATCCTTTTAACCTAATATTTAGGGTTTATGGAGGTTTAACACTTGCGCCCCCCCCCCCCCCAATGCCCATGCCAAAATCCATCTAATCTCGATAATAAGTTGATTTAAAATGGTTAGGCGTCATAGAATGATTCTAGTTGATGTGGAAGAGTATAAATGAATTGCCTTTTATCTGTTATCTTGTCTCGGCTTTAATTGGGTCTCCAGCTAGTAGACGATAGAATTGATCTCTCAGGAATTAGTAGAGATGCGTGTTAGCTAGCGGACATCCTGAGATATCAAAAAAAAAAAAAAAGAATTGCCTTTTAAATGTTTGACGGGAAGTTCTAGTAACCTTAGTTTATTGGCCCCATATTTCCCTTTGGCTATTATGGAGGTGTGCGACAGTTCAAACCACTTTGTCTATCTAAAATAAAAGAAAAATGAAACAACTAAGAAACAAAAGTTCCCAGTAACATTTTCTTGTAGGTTCTTTGTTATCAATTTCGATTAGCTTTTGGATTAAATGTAATGCACAATTGACGTATGCTTTTTTGTTTCAATTTCGGGCGCAAAACTCCTGTTCTTTTTGGGAACAAAAAAGTCCTTGAAGTTAACCTACCAGAAAGCTCACGCAAATTTATCACTTGCGTCAGGAAGTACATTCTTTTCTATCGGAAATTGTTGGAGGAGACAAGAGACATTTGTACACTTGATTGGGCTTACATCTCTCTTTGAGCAGATAAGAGGGTACTACCATGTTATCCATTTTAAAGATTTGCTTGGTAACACATGTTTAGAAAGACCTATTGACAGCTAAGTGTGTAGAAAGACTTACTAATGTGTTAAGTAAAGGAATATTGAGACTCTTATCTATATTAAAGACTTACTAACGTGTTAAGTAAAGGGATATTGAGGCTCTTATCTATATTGGGAAGTGGATCGATAGAAGTCAAGGCTCTTGCACCATAGCAGAAGAAATCAACGATTAGGTCAAATAAATTCTTCAAATAGCCAAATGAAGAAAGATGAACTTTCTTTAGAGTTCTTTATTCTTTTTTCTCCTTTGTTTCTTATATCGAGATTACAACGTAAACCAATTGATACAGTAGTAACAAAAAATGATTAGATCATGAGTAATAAAAACACTAGGAGGATGGATAGACTTAAATTGACCTTGAATGCCTGTATGAAAAAAGATATGAATCTATTAAAACTAATTAAAAATATAGCCCTTAACAGAGTAGAATGGTATAAAATAATTCATGTAGTTGACCCCAATTGATTAGGACAAAAGCTTAGTTTGGTTTGGTCTTTTACATTGAGGCCATTTGATTCTATGGAGTCATTTTGAGCAGATATGTCATACTTCAGTAGGTTTTCTTGTTGAACATGAGATTCATTCTTCATGATATTTGCAGCTTAAAGATCTCGTTTTTTTTTTTTTTTGTGAAGCATGCATGTTCAATTAATATTAGTTTACTGGTCAAATGTTTTGGGTATACGGTGGGGCTGGCACCTATACATACATGCCTTGTTCAGCTAGAATTATACATCTGTCTTCTGGTTTTGTTATCCAAAACATTTGGTATCTAATTCAATGATAAATCCAGTTCTCCTTGTGCCTTGAAGATCTTGTTCCAGTAGCTCTTGGGAGGTATATTAAGGCCCTAATTTCATCCGTGCATCAAACTGAGAATGTTGAATCTGGTGCTGCTGACAGCTCTGAGCATCTTCTGGAGGAAATTTTCTCCTTGTTTGTGGAACAGATGAACTTATGGTCAGATATATGTTATTTGCCTGAGATCAATAGCCAAGAATTATCCAAAGGCAGCTTTGGGTAAGTGATGTTGAAAAAATTAGTTTCCTGAGAGAAGCCTGAGCTCCATGCAAACTTATTACGTGTATTTTAATTTATTAAAATTGTAATAAACATCTTGCAAATAATCCCCTTGCTACTTGTAGATCTTATCATTAAATGAAACTCTTATTGGTATGTTTCTCTTCCTTTCAGTTCATTGGCACACACTCCCTTCCATTTCTAGAATATTTATTGGAGTTCTTCGGGTTGGCTATCACTGATTACCTGTTCAAAGGCGCAAATTTCTAAGTTTTTCCTGGCATTTAATCACTGAACAGGCCACAGTGTAGATTCAACGCATCATTCCTTAGACCATATACATCTTTTATTTTTTCAATTCCAATCCGCACGAAAGAAATAGGATCTTCCTGGTTGTACACACGGCCTTAATATTTTTACTCTTTGTTGCAGATATCTCCATCAATATATTCAGTTATTAGAGAGAAATGTCAGGGTGGAAGTACTTGAGGGAACAAGTGAAAAGATATGAAAGCGTATTAAGAACCCAAAGTTATCTCATGGCAACTGTCCTAAAGTTTAAAAGCATGTCTCTGTTGCTTGGTTTCGCTCACTTGTAATTAGCTTGACCTTGATCACGCCATTACATTCTGGATTCTCAAGTGAGATCCAAGTTCCTAACCAGTCAGATACAGGTTCGGAGAGCAGCCAACTGCTCTGTGTTGATCTGCAGATGAATGAATTGTGGAATTCTTCATTTGAGGACCCAAATCATGTGAAAAATCTTGAAACACAATGGAACCCTTTATTTTCTAAAACCAAGAATGTCATAGTCAAGAAAGCTTCAGGGCAAGAACTGGAGACTGCTACCACACTTCTTAGGTGTTCTTACAGGTTATGTAGGGACACCTCCTGTGCAATGCTCCCCTCAGGTGTCCCCTCAGGTGTCGACCTTTATATGGTACCATTTAAGTTAGCAGCTGAAGGAAACTTCCATCCAGGCATGGATGGGGTCAATGTTCTTGATCTGAGTATTCCAAGGAAGCTTCTTCTGTGGGCCTACACACTCTTGCATGGCCGTTACACAAACATCTCAGTTGTTATTAAGTATTACGAAGAAAATGCCAAGGTATTTAAGTAGAGGTGTTTGGCCTGCCAAAATGAATTGTGGAAATAAATGCAAAAGGTCTTTAACAGGTGTTGCTGTTTGTAGAAACACAATCGAAGTACAAAAGTGCTGAGCTAGAGCTTTTTCACGTGCGTGTGTGCTGGGGGAAAGGTTGGAGGGGGGGG